>JBAJNP010007126.1:0-18006 GCA_036877545.1 Yasuhikotakia modesta | reverse complement strand
TCTCACACACACACACACACACTCGCTCAGTAACACACACTAACACACACGCTCACTCACTCTCTCTCACACACCCACACACACACACTCGCTCAGTAGCACACACTAACACACTCACTCACTAACACACACTAACACACACACACTCGCTCAGTAACACACACTAACACACACGCTCACTCACTCTCACACACACACTCGCTCACACACACACTCGCTCACTCACACACACTAACACACATACTCGCTCAGTAACACACACTAACACACTCACTCACTCACTCACTAACACACGCTCACTCACTCTCACACACACACTCACTCACACACACACTAACACACATACTCGCTCACTCACACTCACGCACTTGCTCGGCTGTTTCTTTGTGTGAAATCTTCTAAGTTGTGGTTGTTTTTCTCTTGTTCTTTGGCTCCTGATAACTTCTTTTTTGAATTGACACATGGATGCATTGATCTGCTTTAGGTAGGTGGTCTTGAATTGTGATGCATATTCAGCCAAACCACAATTTAGGGGTAAAAGTAATAATTGGAATAGAAACACAGCAGTGTTAAATATATAAAATATATAAATAATAAAAAAAAGTTTGTATTACCAGAAAATGTTACATTGTATATAGCTTACACACACACACACATATATTTATATATATATATATATACAACTTAGTATATATAATATATATATATATGATACACACACACACACATATATATGTTTGTGTATATATGGTCTATCTTTCCTGTCCTTCTTATATAAATCTTATACATACCTTCATCTTCAGCTTATTGTTTACATTTGTTTCAGTGTCATTTATTCAGTTCTACCAGTTTCATTGTTCTCAGCTGTGTGAGCAAGAGTGCGTCCTCTCACCGGCGAGCCCGTGTCTGTACTCACATGCCATGGGGCCTTTATATGAAAGATGGTCCACAGAGCAGCTGGGCAGGTGTGTTCTGTGTGTGGGAGGTTGGCTGAATTAGAAGTTGGGGTTCAGGTTCAGCAGTGTGTGTGTGTGTGTGTGTGTGTGTGTGTGTGTGTGTGTGTGTGTGTGGAGCACAGAACTCTAAGCCCAGCGATAAATCATGCAGAACCTCTGTAATCACACACACTCAGAGCTGTGATGTATGAGCTGTGTCAGAACCACTGGCCCCATGACACACACACTTCACAAAAGCACACAGGCAAGCGCGCACACACACACACACACACACAGTGCTCACAAGTGTAAGAGGTTTGAGTCTCCACAGGTTACTGGCTCATCTTCTCTGTCTGTTCCTTATTTTTATTCCTCTTCTTGGCAAATATGAGATATTAAAATGTGATAAACCCTGTAATTCAAACTTTATATTTTATTTACACAATGATAAATCAGCTTTTTTTGTAAACTGCGCCTTGTAAACTCTGTGCATCCATGCATTATGGCTTTTTCTTAATTGTTATTATTATTTATAGGTTTGTAGACATCATACCTTAATGGATTTAACACACAACTGAACCACATGTTCTGTGTTTGTAGCTGCAAATCACATAAGAAAATTCTAATTAACTGTTAGCTAAAGCACTACAAGATGCAAATAGATTGATTGCCCTTTGCTTGTTTTTATTTTCATGTTAATGATTATCTTTATAAACGATTTGTTTGGTAATAGACCACATATTGTATCATTAGGTCCACTCATAAAATGTATGTACCTGTAATGTTTGGAATACTGTAGCTTTAATATGCATTGTGTACATGATTGGTCTGAGAACTAGTTTGAGATATAATTGGTTGGTTCCCAATTAGATTGGCAGTCTGGTTTTAGCTGGTAAAGTTGTTACGCAGGCTGGTTTTAAAGAGGTTTTGGTCACTTTTTTTATAGATGGTAAAGCTGGTCTTTAAAACTGGTCTTATTTAATGCTGGTCTTATAGTTGGTCAGGCTGGAAGACAAGTTCCAAACCTGGCAGGCTTGGAGGCCCAGCTTAGACCAGCTAAGACCAGCGAACCTGTCTAGGCTGGTTTAAGCTGTTTTTAGCAGGGTTGGCCATACAGGTTAAGAAAGTTATTGGTTGGCAAAGAAATCAATTTGCAAAAATGACCAAATTAATAGAGGTTAGTGTGTCATAAGAACATGAGGCAGACGGTTGAGTCATCAGAGGAAGAGAGGAAGAGAGAGGGTATCCATGGAGACAGGTGATAGTACTTGGTCAGCAGTTTCCACAGAGATGCCCGGGAGAGGAGAGTCTGACATGATGAGTAATTTAAAATTCATGCTGAGTGTTGGACATCAATACACACACACACTCTCTCTCTCTCTCACACACACACACACACAGACACAGACACACTCTCTCTCTCTTTCCCACACACACACACACACACACACACACTCTCTCTCTCTCTCACACACACACTCTCTCTTTCACACACACACACACACACACTTGTAAGGACAGTAGCATGTTCTCACTGACAACCAAAAGAGCTAGGTATGCGGCTCAGAGAAGTCAACTTGTTTCAAACAAATGAACATCTGTTCATTTGTTTTAAACAACCCCAACAACCTGTCAAATGCAATACAAATAACCATGAATGCAAACAAAACCTGGCATCTTCCATATTTCATTTGCACACAAATTACCTGTTCCAGGTAATTTAATGTTTCAAAATGAGATGAAACAGAATTTCAGTTCATTTACTTCAGGCATTTATTAATTGAATCTTGTCAATCATGTAATTACAATCTGTGCCTTTAGGGGTCAGTCACAGCATCGCCTCCATTAGTCTGACGCTGTCGTGTTTGTAGCGCTGTAACATTCATTTCCATAGACTAATCATGAGAAAGGTGAACTTAGCTGAATGTGAGATATACTGTCTTTGATACGAACTATTTTAAAGCACATCTGATTTGCACATAGACCAAAGATCAGGGCAGTGTTTTGTATTATACAAATATTCAGACATTTTGTGTTGCTGCAGTAATTGTTAACTAAAAGTGTTATAGTACAGTACAGTTTACTACAGTAAACTGTTAACTAAAGTTATAGGAAGTATAAGTGCAAGTAAAATACTTTAAGCTCCATTTTAAGTTAAAAAAGTTTAAAGTTAAAGGAACATTACTAAAACATTAGTTTTTTAATGTTAATGTCATCTATACCTAAAAAACATTATTCTGTGGTTGTCAGTGGAACGTTGTAAAAATGTTACAGAATTTAAAGCATTGGGACATGAGTAATTTAAAACATGTTTGAAAAGCATTTTTGTAACAAGCAATAACGTTATGTCTAAAAAACTCAAACTTTTACTGTGAGTAACATTACAGAAACATTAGGGGAACATTCTTACAGCCTTAAGCTGTTAGCTGGGCCAGCAGGAGTGAGTGTGCGGCTGAGGCCTGACCGCTGCGTGACCCTGATGGGGTGATGCCGTCAAACGCAGGCTGGTCAGCTCACAGTGTGAGCTAACATATGAGCTCCACAGACCAGCCATGCGGGGGGAGCAGGAAACTAAACACAGACCTCATGGGTCTCATCTTTACTCTCGTCTTTTACAGCCTCTGCATGTCCTGGGTCTCGCTTTAAATGAACTGCTCCAGTTATTTTACATTTATGCATTTGACAGATGACTTACAGTACCATCAGTGATATGTTTTATTTGTGTGTGTGTGTGTGTTCCCTGAGACATTGCATTACATAAACGCCTATTTTGTTCTGAAACATTATGCTTTCATATCTTTTCCTGTAGACAACATACAGTCTCTTATTAGTAGTACATTTCAAGACATAATAATATAGCATTTTGAAAACAATGTGCTAATGGTGAGGATATAAATTAATGTTATTTTTGTTTTGATTTGTTTTTGCTTACCAATCCAGTAAACAAATTAATTCTCTGCTCAGTTATGCTTTTGTTCTGTTTATTTTCGAGATCTCTGTTTCTTGCACACCTTGAACTCAACTTTTTCCCAACCATCCATATACAAATGCAAACACATGACTCAGAAGTCAGGTTTTTTCTTTGAGGATGAAGGTGTCTACCCATATAAAGCCAATATCAATATTGCTTTCAGAAACAATAATATTGTGGGTGACAGGATGTGTTTGTAGACATGTAGACACACGTGGCACTTGTATACACATCCGACTTACACCTTTTGTTCTCTGTTGATATGAAGGTAACACACTGTCGCTTCATTGACAACGTACACGTACATGTGATTGTGATGTACTGTCAACACAAGGGGCAGTAGCGTTCTCTGCCCGTTCTCTAACACTGTGACGTTAGTACAGATGGAACGGTAACGTTTGGCATTATAAATATTATAACACATTAGGTTGATACTAATTTGTTTGTAATATAAAACTTACATTTGTGACATCCTTTATGGTTTTTATGTTTTGGATACAGTGCCAGTAGCAAATTATTTTAATAGCCCTTTTAAAACAGCAATTTTTCAATTGTTTACACTTCTAAATGTGTGCATTTATAGAGCTTTATAATAGTTAAAAGATAATAATTTATCCAAGATTTGGAGTCAAGGTGTGTGTCTAAGCTCCACCCCCTTGGGCCTTCAAAATTTGAGCCCTGGAAAATAAGTAGAACATAAATTTGAACTAGTTATTGTGAAGTTATGGCTGAAATAGTGTTTAAGACTTTCATTTTGGTCTGTGACAGGCTGTGTTGGCTCAGTTATGCCCGATTTCATAAAAACTGAGCATGAAATTTACAGCAACTACAAAATCTGCACTAAAACACAATTTTATGACCATGTCTCCCGCTTTAGTGCTCGTGTATTTACCGTGTTTTGCTTTTGTGTGGCAGTATGTTAAAGTCTTGTTCTACTGCCTCAGCAGAGAGATATTTCTCTGCTCTAAAAGGAAAGAAAACATCAGCCAGTTACACAACCGGACAGAGTCGCCTGTCATCACCCGTGTGTCTGTGGCCACAGAGGAATAGCTGCTGTAGATTTTAAGCTTAGCTTGATTTGCATGACTGTGTAATTGCCTGTAACAAGGAAAAGATGGATCACAACTTCAACTAATTGCTGAACATTTACGGCACAGTTACAGTAACATTGCTGTGAGTTTTTTATAGTATTTCTTTTTTAAAAGTTGCATTTAAAGATCTTTCATTGACTTTCATGACTGGGAAACATTTTGTTGTCTGTGAGGTAATGTATGATTCTTATATTGTGTCATTCATTAATGTTCTTTAGCATATCTGACCCAATATATCCTCAGTATTGTTGTCTTTTGAGTGTTCATCAGTCGCTTATAATCGTGCAAATAGCTTGTAGCACAGCTCTATCTACTGCTGAGGTGAACAGAAAAAAAAGACAGAAAAGAAAATATTATTTTACCCCACTCCTCAACCAAGGAAATATTTGTTCAGGTCGTGACCCCTCAGAAGCGATGACCTCTCGTGGTTCACTAAGAAGACTAGATGACATCTATGCAGAACGATACCCACATACACAATACACACACCAACTGGCAACAGCAACTGGAGGTACAGCAAAACATTTGCATATACAACAAAAGAAGTGACAGAGCAAGTGTTGATTTGGCATGCAGTCTTTGCATCTTAACAAATGAACGATAGAATACATCAATAGATTTTTGTCACGTTTATAGTCTGTTCATTTATTGAACTAAACAGAGTTAATGAAGGGAAAATAAGCTATACAAATAGATTAGCATTGACTTCATTATCCAAAGACATTTTAAAAATGTAATTCACTCAACTCTCAGTTTTTATTAGCTATAAACCTGCATGAAACTGTTATGAGCTAAAACAGGCAGGAACAAAGAGACTGTAAAGTAAATTAAAGATCACACATCACAATGGAAACCACAGTAACGAGAAATCATTCACAGGACAATGAGGGACTGAATCAGCCAGACATGTCCGTAAGGCATCAGACACCACAGCTGTGAAAGTTCACCACTGTCTGTGGAATACCAGCTCCATTTCTGCATTATGTGTGGCTGCAGGGATCAGAGGAAAACAGCTTCAGAGGTGTGGAGGTGGCAGAACTGTAGGGTTCGCTTTCAATCATTCACAGGGAAGAACAAAGTTTAATTCTCTCTTGTTGTGGTCCATGACACAATGTCTTCAGAACTCCAGCACCTACAGAGATGTGCTGCGGTGGTGCTGTAGGTAATGCATCAGATGGTAATACCATCCCGGCTAACAGTTTAAGGTTGTGAGAACGTTTCCCTAGTATGTTTCCATTAGTTACAAAAATGTTATTTTGAGTGTTAAAAACATCCAGTTTTTAGACTATTATAGACATTAGACATACGTTGCTTAGTTGTAGGAATGTTATTTAATCATGTTTTAAAATGTTCTCTTAAGAACATAAGAATAATGGTTTGAGATCTGGTATGTAGCACTAAAGAAGTTCCATTAATGCTACGTAACTTTAAGAAAATGTTAGCTAGAATGTTTTCTCTTAGCTGGAAAGGTACTTTAATACATATTCTATGGTATTGAAATGCATGTACCATGGCATTTACTTGATATTTGCAAAAAATCTTTTTGTTAATATGTTTTTCATCATTCCCACAAGCGATGATGGCCTCACAAATCATTCAAATGAATATTTCTAAATATAGATAGAACAATTTTTTAATGCATTTGTCTTGCTCCAAATTTAATCAATTTGTTTGTTTTTCTTCTAGATCTGCTTTGATAGTTTCACAGAAAACAAAGCTTCTAACTTCTTCGTTTATGGACATGATATAAGGTAAATATCTTTGCAGTTCTGAATGTTAAATAATTATTATAGACTTACTGAAGTGACTGATGTGATGCAGTTTGGAAAGCAGATATTTTAGATCCTGGTTTCTTCAAAAAATGACTTTCATCTTTCATAGTTGTTCCTTTAAATTCAAAGTGATTGCTTTTCCAAAATAAGCCCTTTGCACTTTTCGTTGTAATTATGGGATGGGTGTTAATGTGGCTGTTTAATTCTGACCTTATTCCTGGATTATAAAATATATCCTAACCTAATGGGAGTTTGGTTGTCCTGGTCGGCCCTCTGAGGGTTTGGGAATAGATTAAACCACTGTTTACGTGGCTAAGCTAACAGGCTAACACCATGCTAATCCCGCTAAGCGGCTGTTTATGTAAACGCTGGATCTGAAGAATCCCTGATGAGGGTTGTATTGACCTGAGGCTGAGACATGGGCACGCACACCTCCACGCATTTAGATCACTTCACAGTTCTCTGGACGTGTCAATGGAGGGATGGACAGATTCTCCCTCAGGAATTGAAATGGACACACACACACTTTGACCGTTTCTCCAACCTTTATCTACATACAAGAACGGAGAACAACAAACTAACACACATAAAAGGCTGTGGAAAATAAACCATAAATACGGTTTAAACCTGTAGCTTACAAATCTTTTGTTTTGCTTATTCAAGATACTATTAGTATCTTAGCATGTTTTTGTCGTTTGTGTGTGTCTTCTACATAACCTGTTATATTTGTATAACAGGTTATTAGGTTTTACATGAACTAACTAGACTAACTACTCAGCTAACAATTTTGAGTTATAAGAATGTTTCCATGAAATAATTTAAAATTAATTAAGCAGGAACTTTTAAAACCACAAGTTTTTATGTTGAATAAACCTGTTTGTTTATATGAACATCATTTAAACATTTTTAAAATGTTTTCTGTAACAATTTTTATAACGTTCCTCTAACATCTTAAGATGTTTTTGATATTTAAAATGATATGAAACTTTAAATACATAACATTTTATCTGCAAGAACATTTTTAATAACTTTGAGAAAACTTTAAGGGAACATTAGCCAATAGTCTTAGAACGTTCCCTGTTAGCTGGATAGTAGACTCGCTGTTTAAATTGACTTTCTGAAGTTTTAAGTAGTTTTCTTTCAGTTTTTTCCTGGCATACTTTGTGAGCAGCCTGCTGCCATTTCACTATCGGCGATTGTGTCTTCAGCCGCTCGGTGACCTGTCTCAGTATTGCCGTGGCGGCGTTAAGTTCCTGTCAGGATATTGGCTGACAGAATGTTTAGCATGCAAACCAAGGTCTGGTGTCTGAGCGACCAAAATGCCAGTCTATAGATCATGAGGGGACTAAAGATCACATCAGGGGCCACATGGACACATGGGTGACACGTCACACTGGATTGAGTTGATCTGGCAGTGATAGTCGGGATAAAGACTCCATCATTAAATGCTTAATTTTCATTTGCTTCTGTTGCAAAAAATATTTGAATGTAAACAGGAGCCAAAAAACTTGAATAGCTTCTGCACATATACCTACAGGCTGTCTATGCAAATTTTTGTAGGACTAAGCAAACTAGCATTTTTAAAAACTAACCTTGCTTCATTTGTATTGAGGATTGGACTGTCTGTAATGTTAAAAACACAACAGCAGGTTTGGCCCGCGGTTGGCAAGACAAGAAAGGGATGTGATATAATAGTTATTTTAGGCCTTTTGGAGTTGTATAACACATCAGTTAACAGCCTCAGCTATATTCTCAGTTCATGGGAACACGTAGCTATTTTGTTATTTTGTTTAAGTTGACGATATTGTATGAATAAACCAACGCACATTTTTTTTAATATAGAGCAAGTATTGCTTAACCAGTTCAGATTTAGATGAACACCTGGTCTTATCCAAGCCATCCAGTCAACCATACACACCAATTGCCTTATGGGAAATGTAGTTTCTATTTCACCCCTCCACTTGTGCAGGTGTGCATCAGGTGTGACCCGCTTTGCCCAGAGGGGACAGACGGTAATTGCCAATGCATATCTTCTCCGTATCTTCTCTGACAGGTTGTCTATCTTTTTCCTTTCAAATTTTCGTAAATGACATTTGGTGTGAGAGCGAGTGGGTGTGTGAGAAAGACAAGATGTTTCAGCTCATGAACATAGTTGAGTGTCACAGTCGCCCTGGGCTGCGTTTCCATTCTTCTGAGAGAGAATATCATTATTACTTAGACACTGACAGTGTGGCTATTGTTTGCCTAAACTGGGAGCACAGAAGCAGTTGTTGAAAACCATGATGTACAAATGATAACACTAGCGTACCTTCAAGCACCGTGCCAAGTTAAGTGACACAGTCCTGCAGGCATGAGTCAATAACCAGACACTGAAGGCTGTGTCTCTATGTGAGAATACATGACTTTTCTTGTGGTCTATATTTTTACATACCTTTTAACAGACAAATGCCTTTCCTGAAAGTTGTATCAGACCGTTGCCTGTATTTTTACACAGCTAGAATATTTCCTAAATTCTTAAAAGAAGTGATTGTTAAATTCATCTTGTTTTTGACTCTTGAATTAATCTTAAAACACACTCCTGAAAATGCACAATTTGCAAAATAGGAATTCAATAAATGTATTCTTGTGAAAGCTGAACTCTGTGTTCATACGTATCTGATGTTTGCAGAAAATCATCAAAACTGAAACCATGTTAATCAGCAAAAGGACAAATTGCACCAAATCCACACAGACAATGTTTAAATTGTAGGCCTGTCAAAAGTCATGTGAGCTCAATTTTTCATTTGGAGTGTGTGAGTGTGTGTGCATGCGTGTGTGTGTGAGAGTGTGTGTGTGTTCCTCGAGGGTTAATTGTTGCAGCTAAGCTGAACTTGAAACAGATACAGTATTATCTGACGGATTTTGCTCCAGGAGAGAAACTGGCTACTGAAATCTTCTTTATCTTCTTGCTTGTCTCTCTCTCATTTCTCTTTATCCTTAGTATGAAGTTCACACAGGAATATCATTGTATTTCTCATGCATGTGTCTGCGTGCATTAGTGTTTGTGTGGAATGTTGCCTAATCACCTTATAAACAGACAAATCGTGACTATTGACATTAAATATAATTTCATCTTGTCCATGCAGGTATTCTAACTGCACGTTTGGACTTTATAAATTGAATTTGCTTATTCTCAACTGTTTCTGTCGTCCAGTTTGTTGTGATCATTTTTTAACAAAGAATGTAGTAAGAATATAAAGATTCCTAATTTTAAAGCTTGTGAAAGATTGCATGTACTTCATAAGATACAATTAATAAATAACTGTGTCCGAACATTGAATTTAACATCTCAGCACACTTATGTTGGTAACAAGTTCAGGCATGCAACTGTCTCACATTTACCATCCTGCTAGAAACATTTCGCCCTGCAGCGATTCCAGTGCCATGTATAACGCAATTCTAACCTTTTGTTATTTCTCTGCATCTTTATAAAGCGTTTTTAATTTAGCTTTATTTACAGATGTGTTGCTTGACCATTAACCCTTCATTTTGGACATATTAGCGAAGGAAGGAGTTTGCATGAGTATATGCA
This sequence comes from Yasuhikotakia modesta, assembly GCA_036877545.1. Classification (NCBI taxonomy): domain Eukaryota; kingdom Metazoa; phylum Chordata; class Actinopteri; order Cypriniformes; family Botiidae; genus Yasuhikotakia; species Yasuhikotakia modesta. The sequence goes on along the minus strand of JBAJNP010007126.1, from coordinate 7,666 downwards.
TATTCACATACCTTTGTATGTGGTTTTGCTCTTGTTTGCATACAACTTTAGGTTGGGTTCCTAAGTCATGCTAGCTATGTAGTCAGCTTGTGGCACTCACATCAGTTCTGTTGCAGTAATGCATTCTGGGAGGTGTTGACAGACAGCACAAAAAGAGCATGCTAAAACGTTCAGTCCATCTCCACGGTTACCCGATCTCCTGCACAGACGGAAGGTGCCTCATTGGCTGGTAGGCTGAGGTCACCGTGAGGTTAAGACAGTGTGATGGATGGACCTCTCTGTTTCTGTCCTTTTTACTTTTGCCTCTCTCTACCCCCTATTTCTTCCTCTTTTTCTATCTGACATGCTCGAACACCCCTCTCTAACGTTCTTCGTTTTATCAGTTTTGCACTCAGAATTGGTTTTAGTCAAAGCAAAGGGCTTGAAATACGACGTTGGAGTGAAATCCAATATTAATCTGTTGGTGTTGTTACAGTACAGTCCAAAAGCAGGGACCACAATGACTGCATAAGAACACAAAGAACCGCTTGGAACCTTCTCTCTAGTTTTGATTGATCATCTGAGATCATCTGAGGTTGCAGTGTTATGCCTGTAATAATAATGAAGTTTTCTTCATGTTTGAGACAGATCTATTATTAGATCTTCTGGTCGATAGACATTTAGTGATGTTCTCGTATGATGGTGCTTCACAGAAAATGAATGAACTTCAGGTTTAGCCCAAGATGATCTTTTATCACAATAACACATGCTAATCAGATCTTTGAGAAGTGTATTTTATTTAGTCATTTTTCATCATTTTTCTGAAAAAGAAGTTTGAAAATGCTCTTCCTTTTAAAATAGCCCTTCAATGTGTTGCAATCAATTTGATAAACACATTAGTTTGAAGTTAAACCCTTTTACAAAGACAATGATCTTTTAAAGCGCATGTTTGCTAGTTATTTGAATAATTTTGTGCAAGTGGAGGCATAACCATAAAATCTCATGACTATTTTTTGGCTTGTGTGTTATGTTTAATAATTTACCTCTTTCAAGCATTCAGCCGGTTTGATTATTTCAATGACAAGTTAGAAGATTATTTGATACACTTCTGAGTGATCAAAAGAAACGCCTGGAGCAAATAAATATCTTCAAACCTTCACTCTTCAAACCTGACAGAATGTTGATTATACTTAAAAACATCTAGTGTATTTCATATACAGTAAGTGCCTGATTTATTCATTTTTACAAAACGATAAAAGCCAGAACAGAGCAATGAATTTTAAGATTACAAGTGTTACCTTAAACTTCCTCTGGTCGATGTTTATGCCCCATGCAAAGGGACCAACGACCCACAGAGAAAGATATAACAGAATTAAACAAATTATTAAGAAAACTATTGTGCTGTATAAACCTACTGAATTATTGTGTTCAGTACGGAACTATTTATACATTTTTTATATATATATATATCGTTGTCTGTTTTTATAACATTACATTTTCAAACAACTCCTATGAAAGTTATGTAAATACAACGATAATACCACTATATTTCATTAGCATTTTTGGATATTTTTGTTATTATTTTACAACACAATTCCTTTGTTTTGGATCAAAATTATAAGTTGGTTTAGTGTTACTTATTTCAGTGGTTTAGAAGTTGCGTTTCTTTACCAGTAGCTGTATATAGACGTTTGTCACGAATATGTATTTTGATATTAGCTCTCATATGACAGTAATAAGACATTAATCTTCAGGGCTCAGTAAACACTCGATGACCCTGTTGTTGTTTTCTCTGTGGCTCAGCTCAGATTGTAACACATCTACATTTCGCATAACATTTATTCTGCAACTGGATCTGCATGGAGAGATAAAAATACATGCAGTATTAGAGGAAAATATTTAAAATGCGCTTAATTTATATAAACGTCCTGACTTTAAATAGGCTACTTTCATAAATAATTATGTATAATAATAACTAAGTAAATAATCTTTAAATAATAACGATTCTGTTTTTAAACAATTTTACGCAGCTTCCCTCTCGTTTGTTTAAAATCAATTGAAAATCAATTGAATCGTCTCAATACATATTTAATTACCTGACAATACTACAATGACTTATTATATTTATTAAACTATATATAATTTTACTCATAATACTTACAGTGTTCCGGTGTTTGGGTCAGTCTGCTTAAAAACAAGCTGTCCATGAAATACGTTTATTAATTTTATTTTGCACCTGACTGAATATTACATATACCGACATACTTCTGCATGCAAAGGCATAAATAAACAGTTTTCATACTTTAGAAAAACACAAATACAGGCCTTAGCTTTTTTTTTATAAATAATGCATCAGATTCTTTTATACTCAGTTTTTGTTGGGTTTAATTTAGCTGTTATTGGCTTTTTTAATCTGCATTGAAAATAATCGCTTTTCTGATTTCACAGTCACGAGTCATCCTGCTTGGATCTGATTGGATGACAAGATGGTATTAAATCCCGGTTTAAATCCTTGTAGCTTTGGCTGGTTGACTTATTTCCACATCTTTCTCCTACTATATATAAAAAATTGTAAATTTGTTGGTTAAATCGAATGATAGCCTAATATAAACAATAGTCTGACAATATAGATATGTAATGTAATTGTTATGCTTTAACAATTATTTGATCAAATCGACGCTTTAAAGTTTGTAGAAGAATTTGTTAGTCTACAAAAACAAAATATTTCTCATAAAACTCGTTTAACATTGTTAAACTGAACGTTTAAGCAACACTTGGTTAAGAGTTACAGTGTTTAGTTTAGAAACATTCAAACGCACGTGTGCTGAGGGCGACGGTCTTGTTTGTTTTTGGCCTCGGCAAAAAAACCCAAACGCACACCGGAGATCTGGAAACATATTAGGCGTAACGCAGGTGTGCAGGTGAAAATCATCTGTTCTCCAGAAAGCTGGACATACGAACTAAAAGTTAAATGTATGTGATGTTTCATGACAGTGTCGGTGGGGCACAGAAGATAAGTTGTGTTTTTGAGCTTGCTCTGTCTTTTCATAGCATGTGTAAGTGCGAGAGAGAGAGAGAGGGCAGGATTTTGACCTCTGATATGTGGTGTACCAACACGACCCGTAGAAGACCCGTTTTCATACTAAAAGCTATTTCTAAGTATGAGAAAAGTATGTTGTACTCAACAAGTCTGTTGCGCATCAGAGCAGTTGTTTAGTTAACTTGTTATTGTGCTCTTATTCCTCCCAAGACAGTTTAGAAAGCAAAACTACGGCTGTGATGTGGGACATCACACGTGTCATGAACACAGATGGGGTCACACTGACGCGCTAAAGTCGATTGTCGACATGCCCTAATCGATGTTGCCTCTTTTCCCTCGTCCTCCGTTTCCCTTCGATAAACTAACAGGTCAATAGGGCTGTCATCGCGAACGACTATGACAACGTTGCGCATCTCGGTTTCGTGGATAAACGCGCTCAGCATGTGCCAATATCGCTTTTCCCTAAAGAAGCGAACAGGCATTGACGCGTTCATCAGTTGCAGAACGTGTAAGACGTTATTTGACGTGTAAGACTGTACAAATCAATGATTCAGAGATATAATGTTACAATTCACACATTTGCTTGAACAAACACTGTGTAAATAACACACAGAGGGCTGGACTGTTTGACTATATGCATGAAATATGACCTGTAATTTCCTGCAGACGGACATAGAGACAATAAACACAATGGCACTGTGTGCGAACGTGGATATGGTTAGTAAAAACAAACAAGTTCCAACACCAGTATCCAAATAAATTGTAATTGAGAGCTATTTTAATACACACATTATTTAATTCACCCGTGTTTTGATCTTTTTTAAAGCATGATAAGCGAGACAAGTTTGTTCCATCATCTCCGACTGATAAAACTCAGTATGTCCGGTCGGCAACTTTGAAGAGTTGCGCAGCTAAACACCAGGCACAGTCCGAAAAGGTATCTTCTTCCAGTTAACCTTCCTCCTAAATTCACACATACCTTACATATATTGCACTGTCATCCGTTTCATGAGGTAGGCATTTTGACAAGTGGCGTACATGTCCGACCTAGCAAACGTGTGTTTAAAAGTGCAGCGTTTGCTAATACTGTGCACGACGATGCACGAGCCACTTGTAAAAACTTGTTCTATCTAGTTGCTTGACAAGGTGCCCAAACAAATAAGTCATTTCACAAAAACGCAAAGTACAGGTAAAATACAACGAGCTGTCAAAACTGTTGAGGTCAATACAATCTCTAAATAGTGCATTGTTTTCTACTTGACACTTTTACTCGTGGCCGTATGTTGACGTGGTGAGTTTGACAGTAACTTGACACGAGAGTCACTGACGGTTCTGTACCACCGTTAACAGGATGACAGAACAAACCCTACAGCCGTTTAGCTCGAGGAATAAGGGTCAACGGAGGAAGAGCCCGGGGATGGTGTCGACGGTGCGGAGAGCGACTTTTCGGAGGCGTCCTGAGGCTTGTCAGGACCGTCCTTCGGTTCAGGTGGAGATTTGGGTAAAAGACCCTCCTTTTCCCGCTTCTTCTGCTTCATACGACGGTTCTGGAACCAGATCTTCACCTGCGTCTCGTTCAGCTGGAGCGCAGCGGCGATCTCCACGCGCCTGGCACGAGTCAGGTACTTATTGAAATGAAACTCCTTTTCAAGCTCCGTCAGTTGTTTTGTGGTGAAATTGGTGCGCACGGTGTTTGGCTGCCCACCAAATCCATACTCTCCAGCTTTCCCTGAATAAAGACAAGGAGCGAATAAAAAAGGTGTCAGGATGAATAAGCGTGATTTAGTTTTTAAACAGGCGGCGCTGGATGTCAGATCTGTCCCCACAAACTTATACGGCCTATAGTTTATTCGCACTCATTATTATTTACTTTATTATTATTTTAAGTATTATTTTTACTTTAATCTTAGCACAACGCCAGGCAAACTAATGAATTAATGAAACTAATGAAAATTTCACTCACCTGTTTTAGGTGGGTTCCGTTTAACTTTCATCCAGTCAAACGTCTGTCCCGTGGACACGCCATCCGACAGCGGTGAACAACACGTGTCGTGGTGGGTTACATGCAGAGGGGACAGCGGGTTTGAGCAGCCCGCCACAAACGTAAGGCTGGTTTGATCCGCACCGTTGCCGTAAGTGGCTGTGGCGTACTGGAACTGGCCATTCAGGTGTGCGTTTCCGCCACTGTAACCATGGCGATGGTGACGATGCTGCACAACCGTGGATGAAATATTTCCAGAGTAAACCAGCGGGCCGCACTGGGGAAAACTCACGGGCGAGTCCACGTCCTGGTTTAGGGCGTAGTGATTGTATCCGGCGCAAAAACTTTGAGTCGCGTAATTTGGATGGGCGCTGTAAGTAATGGACAGAGTCCCGGGGGACTGATAAGACCCGGCTTGAGGTGGATGAGGGGGGAATGCGTCCTGTGAGGATCTACTGGACATGAATCTCTCGTCTCCAGTGCAGTTATTTACCCTGACAGCACACGACTGGAATGTTGAAAGCCCGTGGTCGCCATGAAACGCTCTAACCGAGCACGAACCCCCGCCACCTCCATCTCCGCCACTTAGGGTCGTAAAATCTACAAATGTGCTCATTGTGGCATCGTCCTGGGTTTCCTTGCACGTGGCTGCCACACTGACCGATCTATGGGCCCAGGGACTGATTAACGTCTCAGTACTCACCCGGGGTCTAACCCAGCCAACCCTCAGCCTTCAGTCGTGGATTGAGGGGGGCTGTCTGCGCGCTAGTGATATGAATGACCGGTGACAGTCACGTGGGCTGGGTCAACCAGTGATCAGTTGTTCTGTCTCGTCTTGATCTTAAGTGGCCTGGCGCTGACAGGTTGTCGTTAAAGACCGGGCTTATGTAAATGCCGACCTCTTGTCGATCTGCGTGACGTAGGCCTGCGTTACCCATCGGGCCATTTCCATTGAAAGAATGGATTAGCTGGCAGAGAGCAAAGAGGGACCAGACAGGCGGCGTGCAGGCAGGATGCGCATACTGGCGGGATGCATGGGTGGAAATGCGTTGGAGCAACGCGCCAGGTAAGATTATTGTTCAAGAGATTGTCAAGTTTTCAGGCACGTTTGTTTCTTTTCATTATTTGAATAAATATTGAATGACATTCAAAGTGCGTTTCTTTGTGTGTTGCAGACACTTCGGTACGTCAAAGCGGCCTTAAGCGTTAAAACTGCAACCTTATTAAATGACAGATTGTAATATTTGCCTCCGTTTATCGTTTTATTACCCAGATTTAATAACGTAATAACTCAGCTTACTCAATAAAGCTTCTGCTAAACCAATGTAGCTTTATTACTGCTTCAAGTAAATGCATTATATCTCGGATCTGTGTGAATTGGACACACGACAGAAAATAATGTAGGCCAAGGTCAAATGTTCAGTAAAATGAATTAAATAGCTTGTTTGCTATATGACATTATGAGGCGCGTGATCACAGAGAAGAGGCTGTTTGTGTTTGATATATGGACATGAGAGTCATGCGCCCCCTTTAGACCAGAAAGGGAACATTATTTTACAGCTTTGTCCAATGTTATGTTTTTCTCCTCAAAATGGCGCGTTCCTCGAGCTTCTAATGGCCTGGTGTTCAGCCTCTTCATAACACATCAGCCTTTTAACATGATTCATTATATACATTCAGACGCTTGTGCAGGGAATGCAAAAAATGTGTCCGAATGCATTTATTGTTTTTTTTTTGGTCACGCGTCGTTTTGATATTATTTAGTTTAGCATATTAACAAAGTATGCAGAAAAGCATTTATCCATAATAATCGTTTTCATATCCATAAAAATCGGTGCGATATTGTGACAGAAAATATATTTTAATAAAATTTGGTTTTAAAAAATAGCTTAAATAGGTATTTAATCGCATTCGTGAGACACTATTAGTAAACAATGTTAAGGAACATTGTCGTTTCAATTTAAATGAACAAAAACGTGTAACTAATATTATTGCTTATTATTTATTATAAATAACTGTAGTGTTAGTAATATTAGATTAACGCAACTGGAATGACCCGGAAGTTCAATGCGTAAAATACATTAAAATGAAGGACATATATTGGTCAAAATCCACTTCAGGTCGTTTCCGTCATAGCAGAAGGACTGAAAAAAGCTGTAAAGAGACTGAGACAAATTACCAATACCACGCGCAATGAGAAATGTAGCTTATGGGTGTTTTGTGTTGTCTTAACGCTGGGTGTTAAAACGGCAATAAAAATGAATTATTATTGATCGTCCACGTGGTTTGTGCTTCAGGATGCTAAATTGTTGTGATGACAAAGTGAGAAAACGCAAAAGACTCTTATCTGCGCAGAGTTTCTGCGGGTAATGTGTCGGTGCTGTCAACTTGCATGAAAGACTTTGATTTATGACTGTCAGGGAAAGACTATCTTAGGCATTTCCCCAGGCCGAGCGGAGAAGAGGCCGAGACAAAGGGCACAACTCTGGCGGAGAAGTCGCGTCTGAATCCGGTTTCGCTGCTTGTATGGTAACACTGCAACTTTACAGAGTGTTTGTTGCAAAATATGACGAATAGAGTACAATTTAGTGGGAATAAATATTAAACGTATTATAAAACTCATTACTTTGTATAGAGCAAGTCAAACATTATTAAAATATTACTTA
>JBAJNP010007125.1:9075-23461 GCA_036877545.1 Yasuhikotakia modesta | reverse complement strand
AAAAATTTGAACTTTGGCGGACATTCGCGCCGCGTTAACCAATCAGGAGCTCGCGCTAGTAGTGACGTCTGTCTGATGTAAAACGAGCGGAGAACGTAATCGATCTAATGATGCGTCAGGGTGACGTCACAAAACAATGGCGGCGCCCATGGTGATGCAAACCGTTAATGGTAAAACAAATAAACCTGGTATAACAAAACATAAATTTAAATGCAGTGGAGTGGTTCAGAATGTCTAGAACTTTTCCTATATTCCTAAAGGCGTATATACTGCGTTTCTGACAAGAAACAGATTTTGACTCTAAGTCTCTTTTTAAAGAACTTACGTTTTGTACTGACGTTTTTGACTAAAAACGTTATTGCTAAATTTTATCAAGCAAGTAATGTCTAACTAAGTAACATCTACACTCGGTGACAAACAGTGGGTCTATTAACATGCTCTGGCTTTAAATGGATGGTTATAGCCTCTATTACTACCTGACTGAAATGTTTATAGTGGGGACATTTTTCCATTGATATAAAGTTGGTTAAATTAAAAGACTTTTTAAAAAGCATGTATAGGTTTCTAGTATAGCATATCTCTGGTATAGTACAGCCATAAGCAGACTGCAATATTATATATAAAAAAAATTAAGATTTGTTTTCTCATTTTTGAACAGGCATTACAAACAGCCATCTTTTGGGCTCCAAAGGGGATAAGAGTGTGCATGCCACCCACCCCAAATGACATTAAGCCAATGTGTCACAAGCAAAGTGGGTTTGAAATGAGCAAATGCATCATAATTAGCCAAAGTGGAAAAGAAAAATAGTGAAAAAGTTCATTTATTACAAAGAAACGCTTCAGGACAAAACACTTAAACACGCTTAGCATTAAAAGACACTTTTAAGCAATACAGATTTCAGTGCAGCTTTTAAGTTTAATACAGTAGCAGGTACAGAGGGTCCCATCGTGTTCATGGCTACAAACAGTCTAAAGCAAGGTCATCTCCATTTGCTTCCTCACTACATAAGTGCACTCCAACCCACTCCATAAACACTTACAATAATAACAGTCACTGTAAGTGCATAACTGCACATTAAGTGCTGACCCAAGTTACAAAAGTTAAAGTTGCAACACGAGTATGTGAAGGTCACATTGTTCCCACGGAGAGTATAGCTGTTGGATTTGACACAATCACTCCTTGCCATGCAACCCTTGGTAAAAAGAACAGAGGTACGTCCAAACCGGCCATCAGCAGAGAAGCACAATTCCTGTGTTAGACACTCCGACACAACAGGTCTACAGGTCTTGTTGAAAGATGTCTGTGGGCCATAACAGCAATAAACACTTCCACAGTGCAGAGTTGAAAGAAAACATTGACACATAAGAGCAACAACTAGGCCCTGATGAAGGCCTGTTTTACATAAGACCATCATTTTGCCATCATGTGTTTACCTCTATAGCCTGCTGATTCATATTCTGCAGAGTAGCTAAAATTGAAAGGTTAGCTCCCCTTGATGTAAATACACACAAACCCTGTGTTAGCTGTTGCCTTGACTAGCACATTAGTAATTATCTCAAGCCATGTGTTAAAAATCTGAAATCATGTTCTGCAGGGTTTAGCTCCCACCCTAATTAAACACACCTGAACCAGCTGATCAAGTGCTTACAAGGCAGACTAAAACTTCCAGGCAGGTGTTCTGTGGCAAGTTGGAGCCAAACTCTACATGTATATTTTAGTATCTGCTAATAGGTCAACTTTAAACCCATAATAAAACATATTGAAGTGTTTTATATTACAAAATTTAACAGTTTACAGACTGAAAAAATCTAATAAAACATTTGCAGTTTTTCCAACATTATCACCAAGTTAATGTCATGTAACAATCATCTATGCAAGTCTTAAAAGTATTATCCTATGGACAGCGCAGAGGGTCAGTTTTAGTTAAATTGTTAGCAGGACCAACAGTAATTCTCAACAACTGCTTAAGGTGGTTATCTGCTGCAGGAGGACTGTTGCAGAGTTCGTGACAGCAGCACATGTATGTAACATTGTAGCTTACACCCTTGTGCATGACTGTTTGAGACGATGCACAGAGGTCCTGTGCTACACAGCCCTGGCCAGACAGTATATGGACCTGGCCATAATGTCCTCTGCTGGAGAAACAATGCTGGTGAGGACTGCATACAGTTGTGACATTGGGGCATGGTTTGTCTCTGACCTGTAGAGGGCAGTAGTTACACAGCAGCCCTTCACTGGATAGTATGGCAGAAAGCAACAGCAGCGCTCTAGGATGAAATACAGAGATACAGATTTGTAAGGGGGTTTTAACAGCAGTTAGACCAGAGTGTCCAAAATCTATTCCAATGTCCTGCAAATGTTAAATCAAACTGTAATTAAACACACCTATACCATCTAATCAATGATCTCAGAATCATTTAAGGACAGGCTGATTTGTTTAATTAGGGCTAAAATGAAACTGCAGGACAGTGAACCACAGCGTTGGACAGCCATATCATATTCTCTTTTTTTCATCAATTTTTTTAAGGTTTCCTTAGAATTTGAATCAAATTTAGTAACTAGAAGAATTTGGGTGGCAGAAGTTTATAAATCTTTTTGCTGTGTGTTGACTTTTAAAGAGAAACTTTAGTTATTTTTTACTGAAACGCACTAATTATATGTTGCAGTTTAATGGTGATATTTGAGTACGGGGAAGCATATAGCAATACTCACCTGCTGAAAGCTGCACAGTCTATTTTCATTGCTGTACTATAGATAAACAACCCAGTTCCTTACCTCTGAATTAGTTAAATAGCATAGTTGATTGATTCTTGACCTGTTTGTTTGTTTATTTTGTAATTAGTTTTTAATTATCAGTAATTAATAAAGTAATTAGTAATTAATTATCTGGAAACCAGGTGTAAGAAATTTGCTCGCATAATAGTATTTCCTTTATCTGTTTACGTCACTGAAGAAAATTTTGCAGACATATTTATTTAAAACAGGGCAGAACAGACGATGTTTAAGATGAGTATACACTGTGTGATTTTTGCCAGAGTTTAAGCAGATTTCTGGGTTGCACATCTGGCAATCAGATGTTCAGATTCTGACATGTCACTAAATTAGACCTCACAGTTTCAAATCAATAAATTTTATTATCAGGTATCTATTTTAATCCAAGAAAGATTCATATTGCTATGTAACACCAGGACAGCAGACGGAGCCCAAGCCCGTGACTGTCTGTTTGCTCCATCCGCTTCCTCTGTTGCAACTCCCTGTTTGCTGGCTATAAAACAGCAAGTCAGCAAACAGGAAGTTGCGATGTATTGTATTGCCCTTCTCTGTGTTTATTGGATTGGACAGTTATTGGACAGTTAATAATTTATAAACTGAATAAATTATAAAATGATAAATTAAATATTTAATTGTATCTTCAATGTTATACTTATTGGCGTTGTATCTTCAGTGTGCCTTCCTAACAGAATAGACTTTACTTAGATCTTTATTTAATCAGTTGTACTTTATGTTGTCCACCTGTGATTGGAGGGTGTTATATATTACAACAGTATTATATACAGTGGTCCAGTGGAATAGCAGTATTCCACAAATACAGTATTATACAAAGTATGTACATGGTATGAATAGAATGAAGTGTCAGTAGTAATAACCAGTGGTGATGGTAAAACAGATGGATATATGCATGAAATTACATAGTATTGATGGATAGGTAATAACAAGTAAAGCATTGGAAAACAGATGGATTTGTATGTGATGAGACAAAATAAAATTGATAGACAGAGTGTAATCTGTGCAAAATATGTAGGTGAATATAACGAAGTACAGACAATGTTCAGTCTGTGCAAAATAAGTAGAACATGCCAAAACATTAGTGCAACTGAGCAATCTAAAATGGAAGAGTGCAGGTGCAGTTAGTTAGATTGAGAGTTCAGCAGGGACATAGCCTGAGGGAAGAAGCTCTTCCTGAGCTTGCTTGTGCCATGGTTAGGGTGGGAGGCATCCTTGATGATGCTCCTTGCCCTATTCAGACAACGCTTGAGATATTTGCTCTCAATGGAAGGTAGCTGGGTGCCGATGATCTTTTGGGCAGATTTCACCACTCTTTGGAGAGCGTAATGGTCTGAAGCGGAGCAGCTGCTGTACCACACTGAGATGCAGTTGGTAAGTATGCTCTCAATAGTGCAGCGGTAGTTGCACTACCAGTCCACCAGTTGACATATATGGAGAGATGTGCATGGTTCCTAGTCCGCCTGAAGTCCACGATGATCTCTTTGGTCTTTTGGATGTTTAGTTCTAGATTATTGGCAGCACACCATGAAGTCAGATGCTGAACCTCATCTCTGTAGGCCGACTCATCATTATCTTTGATCAGGCCAACCACAGTGGTGCCGAACTTGATAATGGTGTTAGAGCCATTAACGGGTATGCTGTCTTGGGTGAACAGAGAGAACAGGAGAGGTCTCAGCTCGCAGCCCTGAAGCCAGTATTCAGGGTAATGATGGAGGAGGAGAGTTGTCTAGCTTAACAGACTGGGGTCTGTTATTCAGAAAGGCAAGAGTCCAATTGTAAAGTGATGAGCTGATTCCAAGCTGCCTAAGCTTGGAGATCATCTTGGAGGGGATTACAGTGTTAAAAGCAGAACTGAAGTCGATTGACAGCAACCTGGCATGTGTTTTTTGATTGTCCAGGTGGGTTAGTGAAGAGTGGAGTGTTGTAGAGATGGCATCCTCTGTTGACCTACCATGGCGATAAACAAACTGATGACCATAAGTCTGTGCACCATGTTTTGTTTATATAAATGCACAATCTATTATAATAATCTATTATTCCCAGACATTTCTGTCTGTCTGCATTTACTATCTATTTGGCTTAGGTGCTGTATGCAAGGCACCTTGCATCTGAGTTCTTTGTCTAGTTCTTTGATAGGTCCTGACCTATATTCCACATCTTGATAGCTTTGTGTTATATGCAATGTTATTCAACAGACAAATAAATGTACAGTATCATAATATCATCAACATCAATAAACAATATATAATATGCAGAATTTGACATGCATATGTAAGCTTCATTCTTTTAATTTATTTATATCTCAGAAATCACACACTGCAGCTTTAAACAAGCAGAATCACACACATTCTACACACACTTTTTTATTTGATAGTCAGCCGTTGTGAACCACCATGAGGTCTTCTGTCAGACAGAGTTAACACAGTTACAAAGAGCTGACACACCCCTGGCACCTGCATTGGAGGAATGGCGCCACTTGCTAGTCTGAAAGCCAAGTCCTAAAAACATCCTTTCTGAGAAAATCCTTATAGCACCAGTTCAGTGAGATACAATCACAGGAATACAAGCCATCAATGAAGGTGACCCTCCACCTAATGAATGCCCTGATAACATGCCCTTTGTCCCTCTAACTGTCAGAGATTGATTAGTTTACAGAACTGCTGGACCACTGAAAGACTCTCTGAGCCTCAACAGATACTGCAAAAGCAGCTCTTAAAGGTGACCTAGAGTGGTTGAGCGGAGCATAGATTCTTATTCTGTGATGTGGCATAGACAGAATAGCACTTAATTCTTTAAATTAGAGGAAGAACCTGTTCAGCAAAGGCAGGATTTACATGTTTCTCAATGGTAAGTTATTTGTAATGTTTGTTTAAACGATTTCAGCGTTCTCCTGTCATAATAAAGTTACAGCCACTAAATCTATTTGGACATTAATGCTTTGCATCATCATGATTCAAGACTATGCTAACTATAGTTTAATGTAAAACTGTTTATGAACGGAGGCTTCAGGTTTGCGTGTTAATCTTGGGCTGACGGTGCGCATCTGCCCCATTCGAAACGAAAACAGAACTATGTCAAATTGATCTAAGCCACAGTGTAAAGTCATGAATTAATGAGCATGACAGCATAACTGGATCAAAAGTTTCTCATTATTTAATGCTGTACATTTGCCTGAGCCATACAGTCACTGCCATAATGAGTAACACTCAACGAGGACATAAACGTATAACAATATACAAACATATTTGTCTTTATACTTACTGTATTTATTTTAACATATACCATGACTGTTTGTGACTCAGAGAAAGCAACAGGTAGACCCAAGCTGACCCATTGACTAGCAGTGTGTAATGAGACTAATMCACATTTGGTTGAACAAAACAGAATAAAGAGAGTAAGAAAGTACATCATTGCAATAACAAATTTTATTAGTTAAGCAAATCAGACAGATATAATTTTTGAATCAGAACAAATGTATTAAAATGTACTAAATGTCATTCTCCTTTCTCCCCATGTCTTGCATGCAGTGCAGATTTTCATTGTCATCTTAACATATTCAATGTCCTCTTCAAATTCAAGATGAAGGCTTTTTGCTGGCTGTGACTTGACTGGTGTTAAACTAAATGGAAGTGAAGCTGCTCTGAATGTATATTGAATAAATATGAAAACTGAGTGTTAATTCATTCTAAACAGAATATAATTATGTAATTGATTGACAAACATGATAACAGTGAAGGTTATTATTAAGGATTAAACAAATAATACAGAACAACTTCTTAAACTCGATTACAAGCACAAGCTATTTTCATGTAGAACAGCGGGACACTAAATAGACTCTTGTTTCGGTGCTGTGGTCCAAGTGTTGTTCCTCTAGACTGGGTTTCCTGAAGATCCGTCCGACAGCCTCTCTTGTATCCTGGGGAAGAAAGCGGGACGTATCAACACTCTGAAATAAATCTGAGAAGTTACTCTCGTGTTTTCATATTATCTGTGCTAAGCACTAAATCTATGGAGCTGCTAATGTTTGTTTACATTGCCAACGCTAGCCGTACACACATCAAAACAAATATGTTCTTATTTAACTATTAAAACACAATCTAATCTAACGATGTAATACTTACAGCTTGTAATGATTGTTGATCTTCATGTGGAGCATCAGACGCTGAGAGACGCGGCAGGTTTGTAAAACTGTCTGATATAAAACGAGTGGAGCAAAGTAATAATCCGCGGCTAAATGTCGTGGCTCCGGTTAAAATAAACCGTAGCCGCGCATTGCGGCCGTTTCTTTCGTCGGGGAGGCAATGAAAGGTTTGAACGCCGCTTGTACAGCCAGGGAGAGCAGCTCACCTGTGAACACGAGCCGCCATTTTGTCTTGATCTTCACAACGTCACTGCAGCGTTAACATTAGCAGGGAGCCGTTTGGGGGGCGGGTCTATGTAAACTATGTTTTCTGTGACGTTTCATTTTCGTGAGGAGGGGGTGAGTGAGAGGAAACTGACGTAAGATTCCCGAGGTTTCCAGCCTGAGCCGTTTTCAGACACTCATTTTTAAAACATAAATTTATATACTTTAGAGTGGTTCAAAAAGTCTGGAACTTTTCCTATGTTTTTTTGGGCGGGTATACTGCCATTTTCCATCAAGACTAGAACATTATTGATTTTGACTCTAGGTCCCCTTTAACTGCTGCTGTCTTTGTGATGTGCTGTTTACATCAGACACACTTATATTGCCTTATATTTTTATTCTTATATTGTTTCTCTTCTTTGGCTGAAGTCTGTTATGTTGATGTAAGAGTTATGACACGCCACACCTAAATAACATACTGCTAGTATATTGTTCTCTTTATATGTTTTGCTCTCTTTGCTTGTAATATAAATAAACTGCAAGCCAATCTCTGTTCAAGAACCAGGGAATGAGCACTTTGCTCCTTTAATTGTCCAATGTCCAATTGTCCAATAATTGCGTGGTTTACACAATCGACTCAGCAGCCACTGAATCGAGAAAATTGCCAATGCTCAACAGGTTTAGACGAAGGATCTATTCAAATGTGACACAAACATGTTCAACGTTTGTTTACAAGCCCACTAGTGATGGGTCATTCTTGAACGATTCGTCGAACAATTCAGGTTTTTCGAGTTATTCATTCATCACGTGACAGCCCCTTAAGCTTAACCTATGCAGCTTGAGTCGGAAAGAGAATTGATTAGTTCATCTTTCGAGTCCTTTCGAGTCGTTCATTCACCAAGTGACAGCCCATCACGTGGCTGCCCATCACCGCAGGAGAAATGCCAGCACAGGCTTCCAGTATCCATAGTTTCAGGTGCTGCAAATCTCGTATCTTCACACCATAGACGATTGCCTTCAGATGACCCCAAAGATAAAAGTCTAAGGGGGTCAGATCGGGAGATCTTGGGGGCCATTCAACTGGCCCACGACAACCAATCCACTTTACAGGAAACTGTTCATCTAGGAATGCTCGGACCTGACACCCATAATGTGGTGGTGCACCATCTTGCTGGAAAAACTCAGGGAACGTGCCAGCTTCAGTGAATAAAGAGGGAAACACATCATCATGTAGCAATTTTAAATATCCAGTGGCCTTGAGGTTTCCATTGATGAAGAATGGCCCCACTATCTTTGTACCCCATATACCACACCATCCCATCACTTTTTTTGTTCCAACAGTCTTGGAGGGATCTATCCAGTGTGGGTTAGTGTCAGACCAATAGCGGTGTTTTTGTTTGTTAACTTCACCATTCACATAAAAGTTTGCCTCATCACTGAACAAAATCTTCTGTGTAAACTGAGGGTCATCCAATTTTTGTTTTGCCCATTCTGCAAATTCTGTGCGCCTTTCTGGGTCATCCTCGTTGAGATGCTGCAGTAGCTGGAGTTTGTAAGGGTGCCATTTGTAAGTAGCAAATATCTGCCGAAGGGATGTTCGACTAATGCCACTCTCCAGTGACATGCGGCGAGTGCTACGCTGTGGGCTCTTGCTGAATGAAGCTAGGACAGCCACTGATGTTTCTTCATTAGTGACAGTTTTAATGCGTCCACATTTTGGCAAATCCAACACTGAACCAGTTTCACGAAACTTAGCAAGCAGTTTGCTAACTGTAGCATGGGAGATGGGTGGTCTTGTAGGGTGTCTTGCATTGAAATCTGCTGCAATGGCCCGGTTACTGCGTTCACCAGATATCAACACAATTTCGATCCGCTCCTCACGTGTTAAACTGTTCGACATGTCAATGGCTGTGAACAAAGAGAAACTTGTAAATAACCCATCCTTTGTGAGGATTGAACACACACTGCAAGTCATGACACACGCACACCCGGAGCAGTGGACAGCTATCTCTGCAGCGCCATGGATTGACTACACCAGAAAGAGAGATTTATTCTTCAGAACAAGGACCCAGAGTTTGGAAATTAACTCTGTAACTTAACTGAGAAACTCAGATATTTCTCTAACTAGTCTCTAACTGAAAAGTCTACCCTGAAAGTGATTTATGAGGCATCCCTTGACCCTGATGGATCAGATGTGTCACTTTCCTTATTGAATAAAGCATCACCTCCAAGTTCATGTGACTGTCCTGGTACATCTGGGTAGTGTTCTGCATGGCCATCCCCTTTTCCAATACCAATATTCTCCCATGATGTTGAATTGTAGGTTAATTTTCTTCCTAACCACCACAGTGGACAGAGTGAAGATGCCTCGGAAAAGGATAGAAAGTCAATAACAATTGAGATGGGTGAAAGGAGTCCTAACATGACTTTAAAATAATCCTAACATGATTTAAAAATAAGCTCTTGTGGTAAACAGCATTATTACTGCCTAATGGTAAAGTTTTACAAAACTATCTCAAGGTTTACAAATGTGTTGACTGTTTTGTGCATTTGTTTTAATTGTTAATTTGTTGTATGTTAATTTTGAAAAGCAATACCTGTTTGACACCCACATGTAACGTCCTTATGCATAGTTTGTTTTCTTTGAATTATTTATGGTTCATAATACCAATATGCAAAATTGTCAATTTTCAAAAATAATATTAATACTGAAAGCTTTCAAAGGTTTGAAATGTGAATGTTATATTTTTCTTATGTAATGTATATATTTTCCTTTTAGTAAGCCAACAGAGCAACAGTGGCAAGGAACCAAAACTCCAGGGATGGTAAATGGAGAAATAAACCTTGTGAGAAACCAGGCTAGGTGGGGAGGGCCAGTTCTCATCTGGCAAGTTAAAGCTGCCATGCCATGCCATGCAAGTTAAAGCTACCATGACTATGATTAGAAATCTCAGTAAAACTACCAGAAGTGGGAGGGGTTATGCACCGCTGTCACCCCCATGTCGCCACATGCGTAATATGTTGCTTCCGGATATAAAGTATGAAATATTGCCCAAAAGCAGGACCTTTATAATAACCTGCTCATAACATTAACATTGCATGTATACATTTATATATATACCTGTATTATATGTGTGTGTGTGTGTGTATATACACACACACACACACACACACACACACATCTAAACAAGCTAAAGAAGCGTGCGTGTATTTATGCATGCATTTATGTGTGTGTGTTTGTTTGTTTATATTATATGTATATATGCGTGTGTGTGTGCGTGTTTAGATATATGTATGCATGTACATATGTGTGTGTGCCTGCGACACTCTGATGATTGTATTCTGTTGGTAATAGGCACTTACCTAAAGCGAACAGAAGTTTTGTGCCTCTGACAAGTTGTTGAAAAGTCGCCGTAATCTTTACTGACATTGTCCATAATGATTACTGACATGGTGCATTCGGACAGGAATAAAATCACTGAGGAGCTCTGGTAATAAGTACTTTTACCCCATCTCCCCATGTAAAACTAATCTCGTCCAAATAGGGCTTAAGAAGCTGGATGATTAAGAGGAAGAAATGGTGAATATATTTTTAAGATAGGTGAAAAATGACATGGTAGGCGTTAAGTACCAAAAGGTTACTGATAGCAGCTCTAACAACAATCTGCTGTTAAAATACTGGCTATGAACTGAAGATTTAAGTTGTTGGTTGATGGATTGAAAAAAAATCATGTATAGCTACAGAAATAACAGAATTACAGAAATGATGTGGAAATGTATGACCAGCACTGGAGTAGGCCGGACAATGAATCCTCTGGGAGGAACTGGAGACCAGACTGGCCCGCCGATGAGTGACCCATTGAAAGGCAGGTTCATCTAACCCTCCCCCAGGAGGAAGCCCCCAAAACAGAGAATAATTAGCGTAGCTGCTGTTCATGACATCATTACACATAAATCAACTTGTCAATAGATAACAATAATCAATTGAACTATGAAAATGCACGACTAAAGAGATGTGTTTTTAGTCTAGATTTAAAATGCAAGAGCGTGTCTGAGCCCCGAATAGAATGTGGGAGATCATTCCAAAGTTTAGGAGCCAAGTGTGAGAAGGCTCTGCCACCTTTAGTTGACTTATTAACTCTAGGCACAACCAGCAGACCAACGCTTTGAGAGCATTGGTTAAATGCTTATCGTTTTGTAATGATAAAACCTGATAAAAGGTCTGTGATGTATTTAGGGGCAATCCCATTCAGAGCTTTATAGGTTAACGGTAAAATCTTGTATGTAATACGGTAATTGACAGACAACCAGTGGAGGGATGAGAGACTTGGGGTTATATGGTCATATTTCGTAGACCTAGTAAGGGCTCTAGCTGCAGCATTTTGAACAGACTGTAGCTGGTTTATGAGAGAGGCTGAACAGCCACCAAAGAGTGCATTACAGTAATCCAGTCTAAAGATCATAAACGCATGAACAAGTTTTCCACATCAGACCTAGAGAGGCAGTCACGTATCTTAGCAATGCTCCTTAAATAAAAGAAGGCAGTTTTAGTAATATATGCCACATGGCTTTCGAATAATAGATTGCTGTCCAAAATGACGCCCAGGTTTTTAACTGTACTGGATATTAATATTACAATATTACACCCATCTAAATTGAGATTATAGTTGGCAGGGGGCTGTTAAAGTGTGGTTGAACAAGTAGTATCTCGGTTTTTATTTGAATTTAACAGAAGAAAATTACAAGTAATCCAGTGTTTTATGGCTGTGAAAGTTTTATGGCTGTTGAAAGTACCGTGAAAGTACAATCAGAAAGTTTTGCTAGATTAGTGGTATCGTCAGGTCTAGAAGTAATATATAGTTGGGTGTAATCTGCATAGCAATGGAAATTTATCCCAAGGCTTCTAATTAAATTTCCTAATGGAAGCATATAGATTGTGAAAAGCAGAGGGCCCAAAATTGAACCTTGCGGCAGACCATACCGGACTGACATTAGGGCAGATGATTGTCCATTTATATGCAGAAACTGATAACAGTCGGACAGATATGAGTGGAGCCACTGCAAGGCCTGTCCTTGAATGCCAACATAATTCTGTAGACGATCCAACAGCAAGACATGATCTATGGTATCAAAAGCTGCACAAAACTAGTAATGACATGTAGCCTTTATCTGCCGCCAGAAGTAAATAATTTGTAATTTTGACCAGAGCAGTTTCTTTACTATGATGCGGTCTAAACCCAGACTAAAAAGTTTCAAAAATGTCGTTTTCAGTAAAAAAAGCAGACAGTTGAGAGAACACAACACTTTCTAATATCTTTGACATGAAAGGGATATTCGAGATTGGTCTATAATTTGCAAGTTCATTTAAATCCAGTTGAGGTTTCTTTAAAAGCGGCTTAATGACTGCTAGCTTAAAGGGACTAGGGACATGACCTAGGCAGAGAGAGGAGTTAATGATGTTCAAAAGATGCTCCTGAATTGCTGGTAATAGCTCTAACAACAGGGTGGTGTGTATAGGGTCTAGTAGACACGTAGTTGGTTTGGATGACAGTTGGTTTGGATGAAGTTTATTGAGAGCTTCCTGACTTATAGGCGTGAAACATTGAAACTGTTCCTGAGGGGAAACATTAACCAGTAATGAATTTTCCAGAACAGACATAGGCCACATGGATTCAATTTAGTCACATATATGTTCATATTTTTTCTTGCTCCCCAAGTTTGCAGGTCCATTATCTTCTGGAACCCTTTGCTTGCTTGTTTGTCTGGCTACAGTCTGGCTACTGTTGTAAATAAAACCTGGGATTGTTTTTTGTCTTTCTATTTCTGAGCTGATATGTGCAGCCCTTGCTGACTTTAGGGCCTTTTTATAGTGGGTCATACTGTCCTTCCAGGCTAAACGAAACACTTCTAGGTTCGTTTTTCTCCATTTTCATTCTAGATTACGTTTCTCTCTTTAGCATACTAGTCGCGTTGTCATACCACGGAACTATCCTTCTATCATTAACTTTTTAATTTTAAGTGGTGCGACAGTATCAAGAGTACTGGTAAAACTATGATTCAGACTAGTTGTTAGAGTATCTAAATCTTTAGCAGTTTCGGGTGAATTGCATATATTGGATAGGTCAGGTAGAGTACTAATGAAGCTGTTTTGGCTGTTATGTTTCTACCCTTATGAAAACGTGGGGCATTATATTCAACATCACCAGAATTGATAGTGCATGAAATTAGATGGTGGTCGGTAATTTCATCACACTGTTTGTTTACATTATGAGTATTTGTTCATGCCTTATGGTCTAGCTAATGCACCTGCTGTGTTACAGTCTTTCATCAACAAAATTTTTTAAGACTTGCTCAATAAATTTGTAGTTGTCAAAGTCAAAGTGGAGTTTATTGTCATTTCAGTCATATATAAGTACGTATAAGTGAAATGAAACAATGTTTTCCCAGGACAAAGTGCTAAAGTACAACACAGTACACAAAGTACACAGTACAACTCAAGTAACAAAACAAAAACTAAGCTAACAAAACTACAATGTACTGTAGATACAAAAACACAATCTATACAAAGTTTACTTTGTAAGTACTTTGCAATCTTAGACAGAGATCAACACACATGGGTTTTTTTCTTTGTTGCTGAGATTTATTAATAAAATGGTACAAAATAAAATAAAAAAAACATGTTTACATTTACATTTATGCATTTAGCAGACGCTTTAATTCAAAGCAACTTACAAATGAAGGAACAAAAGAAACAGTGCATCAATTGAAAAAAACAACAATCTTATAAACATGGTGGCATTTTCCCTGGACTAGTATAGAGCAGCAAACAAGTGCAGTTGTCCTCCCCACCCTTTAAATAGAGAGTAGAGAGAGGTATAGACGAAAAGAATAAAAGAAAAATAAGTATTGTCTGAAAAGGTGAGTTTTTAGTCTTTTTTTGAAGATGGAGAGTGAATCAGCTGTTTTGATAGACTGGAAGATCACCAGGAGGGGACAATACAGGAGAAGGTTCGAGCCAGCGACTTCTTGCCTCTGTGGTGTGGCACCACGAGGCGTTGCTCACTAGCTGAATGCAGGCTTCTAGGTCTTCTAGGCACATAGGTCTGTACCAATGAGTTTAGGTAACTTGGTGCAGACCCAGTGGTTGTTCTGTAGGCTACCATCAGTGCCTTGAACTTGATTCGTGCAGCCAATGGTAGCCAGTGCAGTCTGGTGAGAAGAGGGGTGACGTGCTCTCTTTGGCTCGTTGAAGA
>JBAJNP010007124.1:0-22003 GCA_036877545.1 Yasuhikotakia modesta | reverse complement strand
CAAAGAGATAGAGGAAAGCAGGAAAGATAGAAAAGAGAACAGAATGGCAATCTACAATCAACACATCTGCACAGACCATCAACTATCGCTTGAATCACCTTAATTAAAAGGGGGTATTATATCTTATGCATCAAACTGATAGTGGACGGATACTTGCATTGGCCCGTTGTGTAGCGATGCGAAGTTCCGGATGCGTGCGTGTGCGGATTAAAGGGTCCGTTGAGGATGACAAAGTCCGCTAGGCAGTCCGGTTGGCGGAGTGTTAGCGAAGATCGCAGAGGGTCGTTGAATGCAATTGCCGGAAAGGTGTCCCAAAGAGTTGCAACACGGAGAAGTTGCAGACTGAGTTGGTAGAGTCCTTCGCAGTGAGTGCGGTTGCCATCTCCCGGCGAGATGACATTCTGCTGGGCTACTCTTGGGTAGAGTGCGATAACCTCCTTGGACTTCTCTTTTGGGCACGGTGTTTGGCCCCTCTGTGGGCCGCTCTATGGGCAAAGAAGATCTGGATGTCCCCCCCCTGGTGGGGACATGGTTACTTCCCCCATCTTCTAAGTCATATCTAGAGCTGTTGCAAACCAGATGGCTCCTGACCCCGATGTGGCCTCAGGACCACACGCTGCACCATTTAGAAAAATGGTCAAAAGAATTATCCTGCATTACAGTCCAGAGTTTCTAAAAGTGATATTTCACAAGTTGTGTGTTATTTCTCTTTAAGAAAGTCAGTTGCGTGGAATGCCACATTACAGATGCAATTAACTACCTGTTGTCATGTCATTCACTGTGTATTCTGCAACAACATGGAGGGTAACATGAGAGCAAACCATTGCTGTACAAAAAAATGCATTTTACATCCTCTAATTGCATAATCCAGTCTGTTGCATTGCATGGCACAATCTGCTTCACATGTGACACATGTATGTGCCAACTTTGCAGTGTAAACCACTCACACAAAAACTAAATTCAATGTATAGAGAAGATTATAAAGACACTGATATTGTTAGATGCAGTAAATGCAAATAAGTAGTTTGTGGGATGTGTGAGTGGGGGCACATGCAGTCATGATGCAAGGGTGCAACAAACACACTCGCTACAAGGAAACGTCATCCTGAGCTATGTACAAAAACAACAGCAGATCACCTCCATACTGAGACACTCACAAACACACTCACATGCTAAATTCTAGCAGTTACATCTATGGCCACTATGACATTTGTGTTGAACAGACAGAGCTGCCAGAATAAAGATACATTTCAGCCTATAGTCTTCCTCTCTTTTTCCCAACTGTATCTGAATGGATTGCAGTTCTCTCCATGTAATCTTACACCCTTTATCAGCACACTGCTCTGTACACACACTGCGAGTGCATCATCTGTCATGTGCATAAATCATTTGGGAAAATTTATGTGCCAAGTTATTGAATTTTATAGCACTGTGATTTCATCAATGTGATTAGACACAACAGCAGGGGATGTTGTTCACAGTTTAGAAACATGACTGTGCATCCAACCATGTAGATTGAATCAGCCGCAGCAGCAACGGCTAGCACCATATTTACACTTCCTACCATGTGCAGGGATAGGAGATGTGCTTTCCCCTCTCTGTAAATGACCCCAATGTAATTATCCTCTGTTTCACTCTTACATCTTATGAAATCATGATTTCCACCCTATCCTGCCTACAACCTCTGCTTCATCATGCACACTCCAAATGATACCCAAACATTACGTCCTTCTGCCTGTTCAGTTTTTGTAAATTTGGAGTTTCTTCCCACACAATTCACTGCAAGTCATAATTGCTAGCATTAAATTGTGCCCTTACTGTTAATTTGCCTCCTGTATCTTTAAGACATTGTTTCTCTGGCCGATTCAGAGGAAGCATCTATTCCTCAGTTACCCAAATGGACAGGAGGTGTTGAGTGGGTGGACTGGTCAGTGCCAAGCTGGTGGGCTGGAGGGGCATCAAAACACACTATTCAGTCCAGATCCCAAACACAGAAACTGGACATACATTCAGAGGTTAAAAACAGCATGTGATAATACTCACTGAGAGAGAATTATTATTCCCTGTGTTTGCCTTTAACTGTTTATCTTGTGTCTGTGTACAATTGCCTAATGTCTAATGTAACTGTTACCTTGTGCTTACAGATTCACTTCCTGCTTTCTTGTGCACATTAACCAATATGTAGATTAACTGTTTGTTTGATACAGTGGATCAGCTGTTGTGATATATACAAAAGAAACATGTGACTTCAACTGACTACACAGTGGTGATTATTTCCCATTTATTCATTTCATTACAAGCATTAGACGGATGTCTTCAGCCATCACTGCTGAAAGAAACATGTTGAATACAAGTCTTTTTTCCTCAGATGTTTCCACCAATAGCTTTTCAGTACAGTATAAGCACTGTTGCTGTTCTTCCTTGAATGTCACAATGTATAGCATTGACGTCAATTGCTGCCCCTCCAGCCAATCAAACAACAAGGTTCACACCAAAATGTCACATTAAAAAGGGTGGCCAGTTGTTGGCTCAGTGTGTTTTGAAGCATCACGTGGTTTTTGAGCACTCAAGTGCTCATGCATGTGTCTGGGCCAGAGTATTTCGAAAAAGTGACTCTTAAGAGTTTTGTATAAGGTCATGAGAACATCAAACCCTCTGAAGTCAGACCCTCTCTGTGTCTATACCTTTGATGATGAATCGCTCAGTGGGTATTAAATCAATATGGCTGCGAACCCACATACCAACATATAAACACACATACATACAAAAATACACAAACACACAGACAATCCCAGCCATTAAACTGTGTTGGTTTCATATATATTGAATATATAAAGGAGATATATTGCTTCATCAATAACTTCATGGTTACTGTTGCTATGCACAATAGAATGTTGCTGTTGCAGCAACAGCCAATAAGCACTGGACTGTAAAAACAGCAGTCAACAAGCAACTGCACAAAACAAATGTCTGCAAATGTAGTTAATGCTCAAGCTTATTTATTTAAAACTATTTCTGACTTATGTTGACTTGTAATTGTGATAGCCCCTTACATCTTATCTGTAGATATACAACTATACCTGGTATAACATTTGTTTTTGAAGCATTTAGTTTAAATACTGTGCATTTCAGATCAGGGTAAATATGACAAAATCATGTTTTATAAAAGCTTTATGCTGAAAATGTGGTATTTACTCTGTGGCAATGCTTTGTTGACTAAAAATGTCACAGAAAATATTTAATCTAAACAATGCACTAAATTCTGATTGGATAAAAATAATTTAAAGATAATAAAACAATCTGATATAAGCACATACTGATACATATATGATACATACATACTGACATAATTCTATAGACTCAGTTGAGTCAAGCTGCATTGTATTCCTTAATAACATGTTCTTCTTTCTCTTGACTTTTTTGGGACACATGTTGGCCACATTCTGTGTAAATAACCTAAAAAGGAGCGCTGCCCATTAATGTATAGCAACATGTTTCTACTGTCAGAAACCAACCTTTATATTTGTTTGAAGCAGAGCATTGTGTAATGTGGAATATGTGGAAGAAAATTGTTGTTACTAATTTGTATTGTGACGTATTCTATAATTATATTTCATGCTTTCCTGTTCATTATAGGTGACGCTATTTAAGCACACACTTTATTTTAGAGTGCACTGGCTTTATTTTCAGCTTCTTCAGCTGTCTAAATTCTGCTACTCACGCCCCCCTTTTCAGATATTTTATTTTAAGTGGATAGAGACAGACCTCCTTGAATGTTATGTAACCAGCCAACAATGCGGGTGGCTGGAACAATGCCATCATACCATGATGCACAGATTCCTCTAACGCGTGTACATGCACAGCACCATGAAATAAACACAACACAGAGCAGACACAGACCATCATACACAAACATTTTAAACATTTCTGCTTACAGATTTTGCATATATGCCTACTGGCCTGAATTCTGGGGCTTTTGCTGATATGCAATATGTATCTATATTTTCATTCATTTGCTCTGGCTTAGAAGGACATTTCTTTCACAGGGTAATGTTTGCACACATATGTACAAGCGTGTGTTTGATTGGTTAATATGAGCTTATATGTCACGCTGTGCAATGATTCAGTGTTGCTCATGGCAGAGAATGTAAAACACAGTGGAGCTTGTGTCAGCATTCAACATACACACTCCCTATATCTCATTCCTCAGACTGGTGGCCGTCCTCGAGGGCTGAGATTACTCATCAGAGCACCAGGGAGAGATCATTTTAATTAACACTCTCTAAATGCCACAGAGAAGAAACCCCTCTCTCATACTGAATGGTATATCACCTCTCTCACATCCCTGTTACATAATGCTGATATTTCACCCACACAACTCTAATAACATGGAGTCAGTTACCCACTGTGTGCGCTTTCTTCAAAGGAGGTGTCAGTTGCATTTTGTAAATGACACCATAATCATCATAAACACCATAATCATCACCCAGAAGACTGATTTACAGTTTTAATCTAGCTAACAATTACAGTGATGGAATATTTGGCAGGAAAATTTGGGTAAACCTGTCTCTACCAGTCTACAGAATGGCATTTAGGTAGAATTAACTTATTCCTGGTGAGTTAATGACATACAGTAAATAAATAAAATTCTTACTTGATAAAAATATAAAATGTGTGTTATTGATGCTATTTTAATAGAAGCATGCATTTCTTCAATATAATAACAGATTTCAGAAGGTCTGGTGAATGTCATTCATCTGCAGACTTTACAGCTTCATTCTGATAATGGAGAACTAGAGACAGCAAGCAAGTTGCATGTTGAAACACAGATCAACAGAAATGGAAAAAAAGAGAAAAACAAAAGAGAGTTTTGTTGTTTCAGGGAATGGATGGATGAAAGGATGGTTGGTGGATGAACAGATGGAGAGTAAAAAAAGAGGCAAACAAGGCATAAGAATAGAGCAAGAGGCCGACGCAATGGGATCTTGGTGCATTGCAGACAGCATTGCCATGGAAACGGGGTGGGGGGAGAGGATGATGTGCGAGAGGAAGAGAGAATCAGGGGCTAGAGGATTAGACAAGAAGGGCTGGGATCACTGCAGAGCTCTCTGGCTTCCTGTGTACTCTGTCATGGGTGTATGGACTGAAGATGTTGGCCTGTACTGGGTAAAGAAACACAGTGGGCTACCAGGGGTTAATAAGTATCAAACTGGAGACTGAAGGGGCTTCCTGATGAGATCAGTTTGACTGAATCTTTTTACCATTCAGAAATAATTAAGCCTGTTTAACCATTGTACCAAATTACAGAGTAAACATTGGAACAGTGATGATGGTGTTCATGTACTTAGATAAGGCTGAATTAGGCAGTTTCAAAGCATTCATACATAAGTTAATGCATGCAATGAGCTGTCCATAAGCTGTGTTTGTTTCAGACTTTGTTCAAATTAACAAGAACTCACTATGCAGTAACAGGTTGATTTAGTCAGTAAATCCTTGCACTTGCACTTTCCCTGCACATCTAAACATTTCTGTCTCAAATCTGCTATATTTACTTATTGATGACATCTCTTGCACTCAAGTTCACTTTTACTTAAGTTCCTTTAAGTTATGTTAATATTGTTTGTTTACTCTGTAAATATTTAACACTCGAGAGTCTTATATTTCACTATACTGGTTGTATTCCGCATATAACTATATGTGACAAAAAATCTTGAATCTATTGAATCTTGAAAATGTATTTAAGTAAGTACTTGGGCTCAGTGAGAAAAGAAGGGGCCATCATAATCATCTATTATGATGGCAGGCCTGTTTTCCCTCAAATCACTGACACATTAAAGTTTCAGTTTCTGAAAAGTCTTAATAAGCACACAGCCTGACCTTCAGTTTCTCTGGAACACTTTTAAGAGGTTATCATGACCCTCTTTATTTCACACCCCCTGAACAGTCTTTTCTATTTATATTTGTTGTTCACTCCTGACATGCTGTTTATGAGCAGCACATACATTTACACCATATGCCATCAATAACAGTTAAAGTAGAACAAAAACTTTTTAAAGTTTTAATAATTTAAAAAGATTGTAGTTTATAAGGCTGGTAATTAAGAAGTCTGATTTGTGTAAGTGACCTTTGTTTTGATTGGTTAAGCTCTTATGTAGTTGTCATGGCTCCATCCAGACATTCCGGGTTGATAGAAGATGAAGATCATAATGCAGATGATGTGAACTTGTTGGTGTGTCATTAAGTTGTGTAGTGTAACAGGAGTTTAGAGAAGGCAGAGAAAGGTTATTGTTGTCTGCTGTGCCACAGTGCTTCCTCACAGCTCCTCTGTCTCCCCTCAACAGAGATATTCCTAACTACAGATTTAAAAATAGAAACTCCGCCCTATCCCTGCACCCCATCTCTCCCTTTCTCCCTCTCTTTTTCTCTCTCTCTCGCTCTTTCTCTCTCTGTCTCCATCTCTCACTGCCATTCACTTATCAGTCACCCTTTCTCATCAGTGATACTCATCATCATGGAGATGTGGGGACAGTATATAATGTGTTACTGTTGTCTCCTGCTGAGATGAGATGTCTAATAATTCTCCCAGGCAGGCGTGAAGACAACTGATGAGGCACAAAGCCAATAGAAACATGTATATATTCCATCCTTGACTGAAGGGCCAATACATCCACCTATAGTGTCATAACATAAGCATATAAACACAGCTGTGCATGTACTGGTATACTAACAGTATTTTTTGTTTAAAGTTCTCATTGGCTGAGGTGTTTAAGCAGTACAATATTTCCTTTGTTTCTGATTTTCATATTTAGCCTCTGAATAAACCATTTATTTTGTGCAAGCCCCCTAATGTGATTCTCCATCGCATCAACACCATCGTAGACCACCCACGCACAGATCTTCCTGAAATATCAGACATTGATTAGTTGTGTCCTGTTGGCCAATAACGCTGTATTTTTAGCTCTAGGTAATCTAAAATGTCTGCACCCCATGATATCTGTCTGGGGAGAGCAGACTTTTGCCGCAGAGACAAGACAGATGCGTCTACCTCACACAGGGCTTTTCCCTTTTTAGAGAACAGCTGGTATCTTGCATAACGACATGATCACAGTGTCCGCCACAGCTGCAGATGAAAACAAGATTTGTGGTGAGGTGAAAATGGCATGTTTGTGCATCTCTTTGTATGGCCTTTATTTTAACTCAGGTGAATCTGTAAATAACAGGTAACAGGTGAATCAGTATTTAGCTGGCTTGTGAGGGCCACACCAGTTGCCATGGACTCAGGTTGACAAGATAAATGCTTTTAACGCCTTTTGCCCTAAGTCTGTACTAACCAACCCATCTCTCTCATTCTCTCACACACATTCTGTCTTTCTTTTCTCTCTCTGTCTGAGATGGACACTTTAATATTCCCAAAGGACACTTTTCCCGCTGTTTTGGTATTAACTGTGGATCAGCAGTGAGAGTGAGAAGTGGGTGAGGAGTTATTCAGATACAAGGAAGAGTTGTAATATGACAGGATGTAGAAGGTCAGAGCCATAAATAGAAGGATAAAAATGTGTTTCATATGTGTTTTCAAACCAGCCTAGACTGGTTTAAATTTAATTGTTAGGGGGAAATATCTACATGAATGCATAGAAATAATAAAAAATTGTCTTCTCATCTTTGAAGAGAAGAAGCTCATATTTTCTGTTAGAATTAATGGCTATGAGTTTATGACCACAGCAAAGATAAAGATGTTAGGCTGTCACTCATACAGTCTCTCCC
The DNA here is from genome assembly GCA_036877545.1 of Yasuhikotakia modesta. Taxonomy (NCBI): domain Eukaryota; kingdom Metazoa; phylum Chordata; class Actinopteri; order Cypriniformes; family Botiidae; genus Yasuhikotakia; species Yasuhikotakia modesta. The sequence goes on along the minus strand of JBAJNP010007124.1, from coordinate 14,239 downwards.
CGATGACTTCATGTGTTAGAGTAGCATTAGATACTCCCAGCACACAGCGAACAGACTGTCACAACCTCTCAGCCAGCCATCTCTTCATCTGTTCATGATAAACCTTTATTTCATCAAACAACATGATTCCTTAACATGAGGTGACTGTTCTGAAATGTCACACATTGTGTTGGAAACATGTTTTTGCTGTGGAGTTTGATTATTGGTTGTGTTTCTGTCAACAGTTTATGTTTAATTGAACAGTTGGGTGAATGGTGCGCAACTCAGGTCTTTTTCGCTGCTTTCCTGTTGCCCACACTGTGCGTGTTCTGTCTGTATTTTTAGAACACTGTTCTCTGCCTTGCACTCACTGGAGAGTTATTTTATATTTAAGACTGTGAGCTGTATGACAGAAAGCATGAGTCTGCTGCGGGTGCATGCATCGCAGTTCTGCAGTGCGCATAATTTTCTGCAGAAACGCCACAGAGCCTGTAACATTCATCTGTTGCTTCCATTGGCAATACAGTGTTTATTTAATTACTTTTAGTTGTAATTATTGCTAGTTTACATATGGATATAATTTAGAGTTCACTTAGTAACTTCACTTGTAACAAATTCTCAGGTTTCAGTATTTTTAAGTATTTTTTTTAACTTCAAGCTCATTACCTGATTCTGAATGTCAAATCAGATTCTGTCATTCTACAGTGAAATGTTTATTTAATTATTATGTTGTGTAATTATAAGGATAATGTACAGTCAGCTGGTCTTTATCACAGAATAAACCCCTTCAGGATGGTACAACCAGAAAACAGATTTTTATCACCTCGTCAGGTGATAATGACCAGCTGATTGTACGTCAACTCAAAGTCCAAGTGAAAATGCTGCCCTAGTATCAGCTTTAGTCTGATCTAATATGATTATCTGGGTGCTGCTGAGGTCTCTGGGGTCAAACCAGAAATATGTCTTTTATTGTTTTTTGTCTTTCTTTCTTGCTTTCGAGTAAGTATGCATTACAGTATATTAGTTTTGTTTACTTGAGTATAAACTTGATGAAACTCATCCAGATTTGTGAGTTGCCACCACCAACTCTTGGACATCTGACAGTCAAAGTTACATTGAATAGAAAAACATTCCAGTGTAGCCAGACCATTGACCTGTGGCATAATATCTGGTCAATATGCAGCTCATTCTGACCAAGAACTAGAGACAAAGAGACCATCTGAAACACATACAAAGTGCCCACAATGTGTAAACATATATAGTTGCTTTCAGGGTGTAAAAAGTACTTAAGTAATACTTATTATACATTTTTGAGGATTTTTGTTGCTTTACTTAATTAATTTTTTAAGATAACATTAAATATCCATTTTACATGTGTACTTACAAACTCCATAGTCCAGAGGGCCAGAGTGGCTGCAGAAAATAACTGTTTGTTATTCTAAATAGGGAGTGGGTATTTTGTAAATTATTGAATGAATCAATTAAACAATCAATAACATGGATGCGTTACTTTTTTGTCAGTGTGGCTTTGTGGGATATTTTTGTGCACACTGTAATATAATAACTTGAAATTTGAAACTTAAAATGTTAACTTGATTAAATCTTAACTTGATTAAAAAGAAATTGGAAATTGGGTGAAAGAGGCATCCAGAACAACATTTTTGGAGGGTCTTCCAAAGCCCTGAATAAAGCATTTTAATGAAATGAATTATAAAGTATTTTTGAGTAGATACTTTTAATTGAGTAGAAATTTCATTCAGTTTCTCTATTTTTAAGTATATTTTTAGCACTTTAAACCAATGGTTGCTTTTGCACTGGAAATATTTAAAATAAATGACATCACAGTAAAATCTGAACAAACACGCAACAATCTCTGTAAACAGAAAAATCAACAATAAGCAGAAATGAGTATGGGATTTGTAAATAACATAAGTTCCTATTTTACTGTAATATTTTAGATATATAATTTTACAGTCATAACACAAAGTCATATATTATATATAGTATATAGGACTAGAGTCTACAGAAGTAGACAGGACTCTCACAGGTTCTGGGAGTTACATTTTAGTTGACCAATCACAGTGCCTTTGAGTTACATTATAGTCAACCAATCTCATTAGAGCTTGGAGCTCAACAACAGCAGACTCCATGTTAATGGATGTCACGCATTATAACCCCGGGTGGCTGACACATAGAAGCCTCTGAGCATATTAGGAATAGGGGCTAAAATTGTAAAGTTAAATTTAGCATTGTTTATTATCACCTGCTGTATTTTTTATGAACTCTGTTCCACTTTTTCCATCATTTCATATGGCTTGATCTGGTTTCCATATTTTCTGCTTAAGAATAAAAGATTCAGATTAATCATTACACTGGTTTGATAGTCTGGACTGATTAATTGGTTGGTTGGACAGTTATCCAGCTAAATGCAGCAGCTGTAAACAGCTGTAAACAGTAAACAGTGTACAGAAGAGTTTACATTACTGCTAATTACTTAAGCTAATGGTTCTTGGTATAAAAGATGACTAGATAAGCTCGGCTGTCTTTTTTATAAACACTTAAACAGTTTATGCAATATGCTTTTACAGTGCATAATATTTAAGAGTTTGTGTACAGATGGAGGAACCAAAAAGCTGCGCAGCACCATTAGGCGGAGTACAGAGACGGGTATCGCCGTGGAGATGAGGAACCGTGTCACGCGCCAGAGCAGTAAAGACTCAACAGATGGCAGCACCAACAGTAACAGCTCTGATGGAACGTGAGTGTGAGGACAAGGGCCTTATCATGAAAACATTCAATGATTTCACATGTCACATAGCCATACAGCTGGGGTTCACAAACTCTCACAAACTCTGTGGCCCATGCTGGAGACCTTTGGCATAGACATATGACTTATATTCATATTTAACATTTTTAAATAGTACTAGAGACCTTATTTTGAATATATAAAATCTCAATATAAAATCTTTCTTCTTAAATTTGACCTGAACAATTGTTTGAGATCTGTCTGTATTATGTATTAATTGTAAGTATTTATGTAAGTATTTTTATTTGTGATGAAGACGTTGTAACACAAAAAGTTGCATTTCTGGGGAAGACTATCACATACTGCTGAATTAGATCACACCTTATTCTGGTAACCAGACACATTAGCTAGTTATATTGACATTTTTAACTGGTGTATTTTAGATTCATCTTCCCTACCACTCGTCTTGGCCCTGAAAGCCAGTTTAGTGACTTCCTAGATGGCCTTGGCCCTGCCCAGATAGTAGGACGACAGACATTAGCCACACCTCCAATGGGTAAGATTCTTGCTGTGTTTGGGTTTGAACACTAGAATGCTTGATTACTTAAATACTGCTGAATAAACTGAATATTAAAAACTAGTTTAAAACAGCACACAATATTATGCAATTATGCACTAATTAATAGTAATAGCTGGCATCAGTTTACAAACAGTATTTTGTGGGACTGATGTTAATAATCTATTATTTTACATATATTTGTTTTACATCAATCTTTTCAGAAGCACATTCTAAGCTGACTTAAGGGTATAATCATACCTAAAATCATACCATATCTAATTTACTCTCTTATAATCAAAGGCAGGAAACGCTTACGTAACTTGTTATTTGTCTCCCTCTTCCGTTGGCTGATACAATTGCAGGAGGTCTGAGCAGACAGCGCAGGCTTTTGTCACAAATGTGATGGTTTTCTCTGTGCAGGTGATGTTTATGTTGGCGTCGTGGATAGAGGAGGTCAGTTAGAAGTTGAGATAACACAGGCTCGAGGCCTGACCCCTAAACCTGGGTCAAAGAACATTCCAGGTAACCCAAATGATAAAAAGTTATACTGTGGTATAATTTTATTTTGAGGTATAGTATTATCTGACCCTATTAGCTCAGGCCACAAAATAATATTTCATAATCTGATCATTCCTTCAGCAACATATGTGAAAGTTTATGTAATGGAGAATGGAATGTGCCTCGCTAAGAAAAAAACCAAAGTGGTCAAGAAAACCCTAGATCCCACATTCCAGCAGTCACTGATGTTTGATGAGAGTCCTCACGGGAAAGTGCTACAGGTATTACAAAGAAAACCATTTGCTCTGCACAAACAGACTGTTAACAGCTCCAATGTCACAAAACTGTATTAAACGTGCAGCAGGCAATTTCTGAGAAACACTGGTAATATTTGAAATTGATAAACCCAAGCGAACACACCCCTTCCTTGTATGCTCTGCCCTTCAGATTAATAACAAATACGCAATGCAACACAGGTAAAGACTAACAGCTGGCGCACACGCCCCCCTGTTGCTGATTGGCTATAAAGTGTTGTGTAGGTCAATCTGACTTTGTTTTTCACCTGTTTTCCCAGCAATGACTATGTACAAACCATTTTTTCACACAAAAGCATATGCCAAATGTTCACACAATTGTTTTGTGTTGATCAACTAACAACTGTGTCAATCACTAGCCTCTTTAATGTGAAGAAAAATGCATCCACATGCTGATAGCTTATTCATCACATTTTTATCCTCTAGGTGATTGTGTGGGGTGATTACGGTCGCATGGACAGCAAGTGTTTTATGGGAATGGCCCAGATCCTTCTGGATGACCTAGATCTGTCATCATTGGTGGGCGGCTGGTACAAGCTCTTCCCCACCTCCTCTTTGGCGGACCCCAGCATTGGCCCCCTGACACGGCGCCTCTCGCAGTCCTCACTTGAGAGTGCCACCAGCCCCTCCTGCACCTAGACAGGGCCAGGAGGCCCAGCCATCCACTCTGCTTAAATATGCCAGTGTTCTCTATCTCTATGTGTGTAACTTTGTTTAATATACCCCACCACCTACCCAAAAAAGCATGTACACACACTCTGATAGATATACTCAACTCGTAACCCAGAGCTGGAAAGCTCCTCTTACTGATATATAATGGAGATATCTCTGAGTGGGAAACAGTCGAGCATAACACACAAAACAGTTCATACATATTTGGATGGATGTGCGTTTAACCAGTAAATTGTTGTAAGGAAGTCCAGAATTTGTCACTGCTAGTTACATGTAGACCCATTATCTGCATTCACAACATGAAAAACAGGTACATTGTAGCATTTGTGTTGACTTCTGTAGCCGTGTCACAGAACACACTATGGTTTTCCTAGACTTCTGTAGAATCCAGATCCCCAGGGGTCATTCAGTTCTCTGTGCCAAACTTGATAATAGTTTTATTTTTTAAATACCAAAGCAATTCTATCTGTAGTGTCATATAGAGTATGGATATGTAGCAGAGTCAATGACTTGAGATGAGATGCAAAAAACAACAACAATGACATGTTAAGTAAACACAAGTAAAGTTGAGTAAAACACTACATACAAAATTAAATCTTAAAGGGCAGGGCTGAACTCCACAGGTCAGGTTCTTAGAAATGCACACAACTACTGTAACATAAAGTAGCGTATTCTTTTATCTTTTTCCGAGAACATATTGTAGACAGTATATAGATTGGTATTTGTGTTCATGCATTTATTGACTGCATTCTGCATGTTTATTCACAACCCTTGTTGAACAAAATATGTAAAGTGCTATTTTAAGCTTGCCTTTAAAAATGTAGAGTTATAGACAGTAGGTAATTTATTTTGCTAATGTTCCACTTTTGTCTGAAAAATATGATCTGCACTGAGCCTCAGAAACAGTCAGTGGCAATCAAACCCTCCTGATGTAAAGGAGAAACAACTGTCCAGTTAAACCAGCAACCCTCATTTCCAGCTGCATTGTGGGATACATGTAAAATGAAAAAGTAAAAGAGTATCCACTGGAAAACCACTGGAATTCCACTGGCACCCTTGTCCTGTAGCATGTGGGGAAGCAAAGCATTCTAGGAAATGTAGCCCTGAACCAGTACTGAACTGCATCTCTTTATACTTTGAAAATGGAGCCACACTGGGCGTTTAGTAGTTTGAGTTTTATTCTACCAGCATATGGATCCAACTGTTTTTAAAGGTTTTTCCTATTTCCTGTTGTACCTTTCCTGGTCAACACTAAACAAAAACATCAACACAAGCAACAATATGAGGACTGACATAAAATTGTTTGCCCAAGAACACCTTAAAGTCACATTAAATAACAAATCTTAAAGAACAAATCAAATTCTGTACAAATCTGGGCATTTTTGTTGTCATGCTCTTTGCCATTGTGACTATTCCTGTCCAATCACAAGTCTTCTTTAGCTTCCTCTGAAGTTGGTTGGTTTTTGAGAAGGCTCAGTCCTTGATATTACAGAAACTTGCTCAAGATGGTGTGAAATATGTTAAGGATAAGGTGAAAGCAGCACTGTTGCTAAAAAAAATAAAAAAAAAATTGTAACACTGTCAGATGAAGATACTGAATTTGTTTCCACAGTTATTCTGTAAATGCAGAAAGCGAATCTTAAATATTTAAATGTTTCATACTACAATATATGAACCCTTTGTTGTTTATACATGGTCAAATATATCTTTGTCAATCAATCTGGTAACCTTCTAAAGATGAATTTTCTCCTATCAGATGTGCACACACTCTATGGATGTTGATTGTATGTCAGGTGTCAGTTTGATAGGCTATCATAAATGACTTTTTTTACTGATTTTATATGGTAATAATGAGACCATCAGCAAAGCATTAACTGGTTTACCAGTTTTGTTCATATCAACAGCTGAAGTGTTTTTAAGCTGTCGTACAGCTTTTTTTGTAATCGATGTCACAGCTTTCCTGATTGAGATTCGAGATGTACAACACAGAATATTTGAACAGTTCCCCTTCCTGTTAATGCTTTATAATAATTTCACACTTTCAAAATCACTTTCTTATTTCATTTTGTTCATTGAATATCTCTAGGCTACAAAGTCTGTCCATCTGTAGACTTTACGTTTTTTACTGCATTGATGGTGTACATTAACTTTACATCATAATGACTGAAATTTCTTCATGGACTTCATGTATAGAGGTTTTCAATTTTTTTCATATTTTTGGGTTTCTATTTGATTAAAATGTTTCAGTGTTGTTGCTTTACCAGGAATATTTATTTAAAAACAATTACATAATATCTTACTTTGACATAGTTGCAGCAATCACTGTCGAAATACAAATAGGAGGATTCCATGCACAATAAATGCATTTACTTCTATAGGTTTCTGCAAGGCCAAATGTCTATGTTGGACCAAACAAGCACTTTCTAATTTTTATTTGAAACTGCAAAAATATTGTATTTATATAAAAACATACTTTACATTACATACTACAGGAAACAATTTTTACCAAGCTGACCCTTCCTCAATTTATATATTTAATAAAATATACTTAATAGAATATTTGCCATCAACCCTTTTGCTGTTAAAGTCAAGAGGCTTTATCTTTAAACTTGTAAAGGAAAGCCAAAGTTAGAACTCACCATGAACTGTCACATTGAATTCTTGTTTCTTTTTTTGTATTTGCAAGTTTTGATCAAGGTAAACTTTGCACCCAAAACAGACAAATGTCTGTATATGCTAAATTTAGAACAAAAGATGACTTCTAGGTCTAAATAGTGATTATTAAAAAATATATATTGTTGTACTGAAAACAAAATTACATTTGCTGCTGAATGTTTGTCTTTGATAAACTCTATGAAATTAGACTATTAGAGATTTTTTATGTGATTTTATGTACTTGGGAATAGCGGGAACTTGGAAATAATTGTATTGTAAGTCCCCTTACTGTACAATGAATTATTTACTAAATTGCATTGGTCTTGCATTTTTGCAAATCAAAAAGAATCTTAATGCATGAATGAGTCTGAACTGCAGCCAACTGCTCTATATTTTTCAGGCATAGTGGACAGATTATATATACACACACACACACACTCATCATGTTTTCATATTTAATCAGATATGGTGTTGGTCCTCGATGGTCAAATGTTTCTGTGGTGTATTGATAATCTGTAAATATACATTTTTGTTTGGCCAGTATTTTTGAGTTTGTTGCTGAAAATACCAGATCACTGGCAATCTGGTGAGTTTAAATGCTTTAATATGCTAGACCACCTCATGCTTTTTAGTTAGTACATGACTAAAATGTTCATGATTTAATTTTTGTCTGGGCAGTTTTGTGGCATGTGCAGTTTATGTGTGAGTGCAAGAGGTGATTTCAGCCTGACTGGGGAATGATCTTAAAACATCAACCACAAATTTTTAATAGTGCACAGCATGTTTGCATTGGTGGACAGTCAAAAAAAGTAAAGTTGTTTGTAATTTATCCAGACACAATGCAATTTTATTATTTGCAGTGAAAAATCGTCAGTGGGCTGTAAAGCTGAAAAATGATATGTATGATTTTGTTTTTTTTTCCCACTGGTTTTATGTGTAAACCTTTATGGATTGTTGCTAGGTCAGGTATTGTAGGATATATTATTGTATATAATTATGGAGAGATTGCTTCAGTTTCTAATAAGAATGTAATCTCCCTTTACATTTAATAGGACCCTTTCAAACCCTTGTGATGTAAAGTATGTTTGGTCACATTTGGGAGCATATACAAGGGTTGTATGAGCTATATTTAACTTTTTTATTTTTGTAAACATAAATGATTTAAGAGAGTGCCCTGTTAAACAGTTAATGAGACTATGGAATTCTTTACATTATAGTGCTTCTAATCTCCTTACTTGTGAGATATTGTTTAAATGCATAGACTTATTATTGAAAGCACTGAGTGTTTTGCTTGAATATCAAAAGTGACATATTATATATATATAGTTTATTATACTGTATTATATACTAATGTATAATATAGTAATATTAAAGAATCAATACTTGAATGTACATTTTCAGTTTAGATAAATTCTTTATAGCGATAAATTCTTTAGGTTTTTTGTCCTCTTAAATCTGATTACAATTCTTTGAAGATGCCATTTAATTATCCTAAATTGGCAGATTAACATCTGACTGTACAACTCGATGTTTTATGGCTTAAGTAAAATAAAAAAAAAAACATGTAACAATGTTATTGAAACAATTTCCCCTTCAATTTGCCTAGAATAGTTGATTTTGCTGATTGGTCAATTTAAATACTTATGACTAATTTCAAACATAACACTCACTGTATTTCTGGTATTAGTAAATACCATTTACTGAATTGAACTTTGTAGTTTGTATAATGATGGAGAATGTCAGCATTGTGAGAACAAGCAGCCCGTTTCTCAGTAGCATGTGTTTCTGTTCTTCATGTTTTCAAAGAGCCATAAGATACCACAATATTGATTTAAAAAGATTCATAAAGCTGTTTATTTAAATTGTTTGATTACAAATAACCTCATAACCCATATGAAATTATTGCACACTTGGGCAAAAACAACTGGCTGTGGTTGGATTTACAAGACTATCAGTTATTTACAATGTATTTACTTTACAAATGTAATGATGGTCATTTGACTGTCATTATGGTCATTAATGTAGCAAAGCTGTTAATGGCTCATATGTCTTCTTTGTCTCCATTAATGGGTCATTCACATTATTTATGACATTAATAGCACAAGAAATTGTTGTGACTTGTTCACCAAGAGAAGTTTTGAACTTTGCAAAAGCAACTCATAATAAAATAATAATGCCCAAATAACCTAAACCATTGCATAAATCTTTACTGGTTTAATCTCTAGTCTCACACTATCTACAGCTCTGGAAGACATGAGTAGTTGCATTTATCAGAGGCATTTGGTTATAAATATCAGTCTCAGATTTTTTATGCAGTATTTGTCAGTGTGCTGCTGTTTAGCAGTGATAGCTAAGTAAAGAGCTGTATGAAGAAGCTGTACTTTTATACTTGTGCTTTGTAAATGTTTTCTATGTGCAGTATTTGATAATGTAAAACTGGTATTTTTGTTGTTTGTACGCTACAGAACTGATTATTTAAGGTGCACTGAGTTTTGTAAGAAAAGGATGGAAACAAAAAAATACACAAAAAAAATACTGAAGCCTGTATTTGCATGTATATTCACTACTGGAAGCTGGAGGTCAATAAATTGAATTTAAATCAACTCTTTCTTCATGGCTGCTTTCTTCTAGTAAGTAAAATTTAGATATTAAAATATTTTAACTATTAAAAAACTAAATTAATTACAGATTATATTTTACAATATAATTTTGAATGGTTGATAGAATGCTTGTTCCATTACAATACTTGTTGTAAATTGGGTAATCACTTATTTCCCAAAAATGCTCGTAAGCGGTTTAGAAAACACACCATATCATTTAATTTGGCTAATGAAAAAGTTTCAACCATGTGCACAAAATCAATACGACAAGTGGAAAATGCCCTGCCAGTGTTAAGTGTCTTATCAGTAGATGGTTAAGTGCAGTTCTATATGTATGGCCAGGTTACAGAATTTGAAGTAATCTGTCTACAGTTTTCAGCTGCTGTACAGTAATAGGACAGTTCAGAAACAGAGCAAAACCTCTTGGAGGGGTGGTTGGTAGAAATGTGTCCATCATTCATTTGACCCGATATGTAAGATGGAAAAGAAAAGGGTGAATATGGTCTAATGAAACTGACATCTATCTGATTGTAGTAGTCCCATGTCTTCCTCTTGCATGAGAAACCGTTGTCTGCGCTTGTTGGACCAACATAAACGTTTGTGACGTTATTAGAAAAATAGTCACGACTCGTGGGGGCGCTGCTTTCCCTTTGCAAAATTGACTCTATGGAAAAAGAGCTGCTGAACTTCTTTTCTGTCTCAGCAAAATTGACCTTTCCAGCAGCTGCAATCTTAGCAGAGGAAGTTTCTGGGTTTCCATGAAAATCAGGGAAGATATCACGCATGCCACTAAAGTGTCGACGAAGCATCTTTGGAGTAATTTTACTATCATCCACTTTCCAGAAATTGCGTTTTGCATTTGGGCACTCTGGGTTTATGGGCACCTGTAAATTGGAAATAAAAAATTAATAAAACCAAATTATAACAACAACAATAATAATATTAAGCAGTAAATTACTTGGGGACGTACCTTCACAAAACAGTCGTTTAACGATAAACAGACTCTAATATTATTTTTAAGGCCTTTCCTGTCACCATCCACAAACGTTCCAATAGCGTTCATTAACTGGCGAAAGAAAACATTTATTAGTTACAAAATAAAGAAAAACATGGTATCGTGTCCGATTTTTTAGTACATTTTTAGTAATAATTGTACTTTTTTCAAGCAACTCAGTACGTTTGCGCTAACATGCGTGTTTATATGTTATTTTATAACACTGCAGGATTTAAACTAGAAAGTGTACAATCTACTTTTCTCAGTAAATTAATTTGAACTTACCTCGCAGAACGTCAGTCTTTTCCCAGGCGCGTTTTGAATGACATACGCGATGAGGCCCAGGTAAGTAATTTTGTGTTTGGAGTATCTCTTGTATTTTCTTTGGACGACCATGTCGGAGTGCTGTCGCTGCATCTAATCTCCTGAAGTGAGCTCTGGGCGATGAGTGCCTGTCCTGTTGTTTCTTTGGAATATATATGAAGCAGATCATTGATGGTAGATAATGGTGTGCATTCCTCATTATTGTCTCTTTTACATAATCGATGGAGGTGTGAATATGTGGGCGGGTATGTTTTTACCACAGTCCTGTTTTCTATGGATGTGCGATTAAGTTTGTTTACTTACATGTGCCATACTGAAACAAGTTTAAGTATTTTAAAAAACGCACACCAATACTGCCAACAAACAAATTATTAATTACATAGATATTATTGTGTATACGTATAGTAATACAACAGTAAAAAGTAAATTAAGCAAATACATAAATGATGTAAGAAACATTTTAATCTCAAATTTGTGGGTCAGATTGATACAATATTGTAATATTGTACTATATATGTTGTATATATTTTTATATACAATATATACAAAGTACTAATAGAAACTACTAAAAGTAATAATAGAGGCCTCTATCCGATAACAGATAAATAGAATAGTTTTTCAAATTTTGGAGGCGTGCTTTATTGTCAGATAGTAGGATAGATATTATAACGTCGTAGACGCACAGCGGCTGAAAGATGATCTGTGATTAAGCCACAAAGAATGGACGAGTTTGGTTTAACTGGATCAAAACTGTGAATTCCAAACATTCCAATGATTATAGTCATTAGGCAGCAATTCACGCGGAGCTCAAATGCAAATAAAATACTTAGTAAGTGGTAATGAGTCAATTTAACTGACTCGCTGACAACTACTCTAAATCGTAACAAACCTTAGTTTGGAACATTTAAAACATAGCAGTTCTTCTAGATAAATTCCTCAGTGATGTCTTTTCAGTATCTAGCACATTTTTACATTTCAAGTTATGTTTGTATGCGCTTTACATGCGCCTTTATTATTAAAATATTTAAATAAAATATGATATATACATAACTATTACATATAACACGTTAGTTAACAAGTTATTTTAATACGACTGCAATTCATATTAATCTCTATGTCTGATATTTACAACATCTGGTAAACTAATGCACGTTACGTTTGCTAATATACAGTATCTCTGTATATTTTAAAAAATATGGGTTAATAGAACAAATATTCGAAATCCCGCGTCTAGTTTTAACCCGGCCCTTTCTAGAGGTTATAGCGTCAAGTGGCGGTATGTGACGCAGGTAAGACAGTGGGAGGACCAAATCACAGAGAACTTGCTACGGAGTCTCATTCGTTTTACTGAATCGATTCATTTGAACCATTCACATTAACGATCCAGTTTAGTAAAGAATCTTCAAGAGAATGGATTTTTTAGAACTTGTTTCAGTTATTCAGTTATTCAGTTATTAACCTATGATTTTAAAAGTGACATGACCATGTAACGTATCGCTACAGTTCCAATAAGATGAGTTGGCCTGAGCGAATCGATTCGCCTGATTCATCAAGAAGATTTCGCTCGCGAATCGGACTTCACTACGATCGCATGGCAAGGCTACAGTCGCTGAGACACTGTAGATTATTTTTGGGAACCTTTCGGTAAGTTGAATGAACGTGCATCTTTCACTAGTATAATATACACGTGTTATATGTCTAAAACTAATAACAGCATACTTGATGTAAAGCAAGAAAATCGCGCGTGGTGGACATTTAAAGGATTGTTTGGTTGAGGGTGTTGCCCAAACCGGCTTTCTGTCAGAAAACATGGTTTTGCTGTATTATACGTGTAGTTTTCGATTGTTTTAATGGATACATCGGAGGTGTGAAGAATGTCTGGGATAAATTGCTATTTTTGTTGTCAATGAGATTGACACGCTGTTTGTATGTTGTGTCGAGGCAAATATCCGGAGGAAGCAGGTTCAGTTCAACGTTGTATGTTTCAGTATAAATACGAATAAGATTCGTGATATTAATGTTACACGACGCATAATTGTATGTTTATAGTCTAATTTTAACGTTTTATGCCGTCACACTGTCGTTTTTGTCCACGTCTGGGGGTGTCGGGGAAGCTTCATATATAAATCTGTTTGATGTATGCTACTTCTGGAAGGTTGTTGTTGTTTTTAAAAACTATTAAGTAACAACATTAAAAGTAAAGTAACGTGACATTACCATCACATCCAATTTGCAATGTACAAACACCACCTTAAGAAGTATGTGTAATTTGCCAACATCATGGATTCATATTTAGTTTGGGGTTGTACCAGTTGTCCTTTCTTTATAGCTTAATGTGCCTAAACACCGCTTTTATTTGTGTGTGATGGCATAGAGGTAATTTACGATGAAAGGTCCTTGTGGTTAGGGCTTATTATATACTGTTGATGTAAAGTTAAGGCATATACAGGTCCTTTTCAGAAATATACAGGTCCTTTTTCCTCTTCATCTCCATAAAGCTTTTCAGCAGATGGAAGCATGAAGTGCTCCAAAATCTCCTGATAGCTAGCTGCATTGACCCTGCCCTTGATAAAACACAGTGGACCAACACCAGCAGCTGACATGGCACACCAGACCATCACTGACTGTGGGTACTGTGGGAAAATAAAATTAAGAGTCACTTCTAAATCAGCTGACTCCCCTTCACCCCCTCACTGTAATAATGAAGAAGGAAAGTAAATTGCATTGGGCATTCCAGGTGACAACAGCAGTAGATAACCACCTTTTGATGCCCCCTTCCTGAGAGTGGTTGAGCATTTGCTCAGGATTCCCGAGAGCAATGACCAGAACTAGGGTCGGGGGTGATTACATCTTACATGCTTTGTTGTCACCTTAGTGCTTTGTTCTCCATTTTGAGGG
>JBAJNP010007123.1:4781-16891 GCA_036877545.1 Yasuhikotakia modesta | reverse complement strand
AAACATTTATTAACTACACTACACAGACAAACTAACACTAAACGAATAACACATTTAACAAACACAAAGAGATAGAGGAAAGCAGGAAAGATAGAAAAGAGAACAGAATGGCAATCTACAATCAACACATCTGCACAGACCATCAACTATCGCTTGAATCACCTTAACACCTTAATAAAAAGGGGTACTATATCTTATGCATCAAACTGAGAGTGGATGGATACTTGCATTGGCCCGTTGTGTAGCGATGTGAAGTTCCGGATGCGTGCATGCGCGGATAAAGGATAGTTAAAAGGTCCATTGATGATGACAAAGTCCGCTAGGCATTCCGGTTGGCGGAGTGTTAGCGAAGATCGCAGAGGGTCGTTGAATGCAATTGCCGGAAAGTTGTCCCAAAGAGTTGCAATACGGAGAAAGTTGCAGACTCAGAGTTGGTAGAATCCTTCGCAGTGAGTGCGGTTGCCATCTCCCGGTGAGATGACATACTGCTTGGCATACTGCTGGGCTGCTCTTAGGCAGAGTGCCACCTCCTTGGGCCCCGAATGCGACTTTCTTTTGGGCCTCTCCTTGGACTTCTCTTTGGGCCAAGACAATTTGGATAACAGCCGTTCTTAACCTGTGGGGTGCCTCACCTCCAATCCTAAGGTGTGCGGGTTGAGGAGGAATGATTCCTTTGTTTCAACCCAACACCTTATTTGCATGATGAATGTGGCTTGCAAAGTTTGAGTCTTTAACGTGCAGGTTATTGTTCAAAGATGTAGATGCCAGCTAGGATAGTGTGGTATACACCAATGAACAGGAAAGTTGAAGACCATAATTTTAAGACTAAACATGATGGGGTTAAGCATACATACACCATAATTATTTTATGATTGCAGGATTTAAGCAGAGAAAGAAACATGAACATGAAGTACATGGAAAGGTACATGAAAAGTATATAAGCATGCAACAAAATTATACATATATACATTTAGGGCAGCTTATTTATTGATATGACTTAGATATGAGGGGTCTTCACTGAGGGCTTTGTCAAACATCTTGCTCTCCTGTAAATGTTCCCAACCCAAAGATCTCAGGTTTCCCTAATGGAATTCTTTTGAAGCTGGGGAGTGTGTCTAAACGATCCCTATTTACGATCAGCCAGAAAGGGCTATGGAGACCCTGAGTCTGCCCTAGCACCACTTTGTGATCAAAAAGAGCCTTAAGAAAACACAGGTTTCTGTCCTGTTGCCAGTTTTACAACCAGCAACAGGCTGAAGGAGCTGATAAGATCTCTGGTGATGGCATGGTTTACTGGGATCCTTGGCCCCCTGGTGGGGGCATGGTTACTTCCCCCTTATCTTCTAAGTCATATCTGAAGCTGTTGCAAACCAGATGGCTCCTGACCCCGATGTGGCCTCAGGACTACACGCTACATAAGGCTGAATCTGCATAAGCCATACCAAAAAATAAAGGTTAATCTGTATGTGTTCAGAAGCCGGGTGATGAAATCACATAATAATTCTTTTGAGTAGTAGTGAAGGCAGCAAATCAATGTAAAGCGCTTGCATTTCACAATGAGGTTGCCAGATAAGCCCAAAAGGTGCCATACATGTGCAAAATCACACATTAAAATCCCCCACCCTAATATCAGTTCTCTTTCGAGCTGCGTTGAAACGATATGGGAATGCCATCAGCTTTTGTCCACTCTGATACAGGTGTCTAATCACAAATTGGGGGGCGTCATCAAAGTCGGGGTAACGTCATGACCAGGAAACTATGAAACACACTAAAGTGCATAGTGCCGCTAGGATTAGCTTTGTTCATTCAGTGAAGCACTCTGTGTTACATATTCAGGCTGTGTGTTCCTCCCTGCCAAAGTTATATTACGGGTGGGGATACACACAGTCTGTGTGTTGTTTGCATGGGAGCGAAGCATGCCCAATCAGCTCTTGAGAGGGCTGACTCTGTGCATTGTAAGCATTTGCCTATGCGTCCACTCTGTTCCCGGAGGGCTCTCTTCAAGAAGGGAGCCTTTGATAGTGTTCCTAGCAGTGCTGGTACCTCTTCTGCTGAGGCAGAATGGGGGATGCATTTGTGGGGTTCACAGAGGGATTTAACAGAGGGAATTGAGACGGGCGTTTCCTTATCTCTTTCCTCACCCGCTAGATCCTCCACTCTGCCTCTGGGTTTGGAAGCAAGCATTGTGGTTACTTCCCCCCCGGGGGACGGCTCATCTTTTCACCTCTCCTCCACAAAAGAACTGATGGTAGAGACTGTTGAGGGCTCACATGTGTCCCCTAAGTATGAGTAGGTAGTGGACGTTATTACTAGGGCGGTAGCTGAGCTCAACATGAGCTGGCATGTGGAGCAGCAGGCTGACATTCAGAAAAGTTTACGAGGTAGCAAGCCTGCGCCTCCACATAGGAGCCTTCCCTTCTTTGAAGATCTCCATTCAGAGGTATCTAGATCATGGGGGAAGCCACACAACCCATATATAGCCCTGTTTTTAACCTATATGGTAATGTGGCAGGGCTAGCTGAACGTGGTTATAAGTAGAGCCCGACAGATATATCATTTTGCCGATTTAATCATTTCAATCAGACTCTGGGGTCTCACCAACCTTTATTTCCATCAACATAACTGTCTTCATAGGAAAAAAGAATGGTTCAGCTAAGCATTGACACTGACATTAACTCTTGATTCAGGCCTTTGATTTAATCACATGCAAATAGCCATCATTTCAAAGAAACAATCAGAGGTGAGAGCTATAATTACCTTGGCCATGACAAACATTTTTGTGCAGATTCCAGAAAGACAATTATCACTACAGCCCTCCACCTATCTTATCTTTATGGCAGAAAGGCTTGATGGAAACCTTTTGGTGCAAAACACATGAAAGCAAAAAGTACCTGAAGACTCAGGCTATGAGGAACACAATTTTGTGATCTAATGAAATGTTCAATTCTAAACGCTATGTCTTATTGAAACCAGGCTTCACTCATCACCTTCCCAATACCATTTCAACAGTGAAGCGTAGTAGTGTCAGCATCAGCTGTGGGGGTGTCTTTCAGTGGCAGGCACTGGGAGAATGGAACACAGTCACCAAGTACAGAGAGACAGAAATGTCCTCTCTGATGAAAACCTGTTCCATCAGGAGTGGCTTAGGGACCTGATTGTTTTTTTTTGTCCTCGCTTGTTTTAATGGCAGCCCCCAGACCACCATATGGTAAAACATTATGAAATTTTGCACACAGATAGAGGATAGACTGAAGTGTTACCAATGCAAATTTAGAGTCTCTACCCCAAACCCTCTATTCGTTTAATGTTGTGGAAAAAAATCTTATTCTGGAAAGAGAAACTCAAAAATCCATAAATGTCTTTATAATATTTTATTGGTTGCAAGGAGATCAGTGCTCAATTGATAAATGTAAAGATCTCAAAGAACAGAGGATTTGTCATACTCTTATATAGGTCCCCCTTAGGGTGTTGTTCTTCATCATTGGTCCCCAGTCACTAAATATGCATCTCTTAGTTTACCAATCAATACTCATAAACTCATTTTTATTACCTTATATAGGATATCTTAAACATTTCTTCTGAGCCACCTACTCTTGCCTCCTACTATCTGACTCCTCAGTCTCACCCCTCTCCCCCTCCCATCTGACTCTTATCTGAGGTCTTTCAGAGTCCGTCTGACCCTTCTATTCTGTCTGTAGGGAGAGAGAAGTGATACCTTCATGGCAACTATTTCTATTCTCTTAAAGAGGAACAGAATCTACTTATTGCTTTTTACAGAAAGGAGAAATAACATGTTTGTCTAGATAGAAATATATGTATAAGTTCAAGCTTCATAAGAAATAAAACATAATAAAGTATAAGAAATATTAAATTTCCTCCACATTTAACATTTCAAAATTTGAATCTATTTCTTCCTATGATGTGATGTTTATTATGAAAATTTTGTGCCATTTTGAATTTTTTTACACATACTTTTATCAGTAGTCATCATGAAAGATCTGAGGTTGCCTGCACAGTTTGGTCACAGTGCCACATACTGGTCAAGCCATAAGAGAAATTGTTATTTTTGCTTAAAACTAAAATCAGGATATTAGTTTTAAAATCATGTCTAAAATCATGATATTAGATTTGATTTATAGGACCAGAATACCAGTGATTCTTAAACCAATAACACCTGGTCTGTAGCTAAGACAGTGTTCACTAACCTGGTATTGAGATTCTGTTAAATTTTTTTGTCTACATCTCTCTGTTTCCCAAGGGCCATTCTAAGGGGTGCTTGTTTTACAGGTAGGCCTGCACTAGCTCTGTACAGCTCTGCCAATTCACACCATTCTATCAGAATCAACTTTATTGACTAAGCATACAAGGAAATTGTTTCCTTTGGTTTAGAGCAAACCAACTGTGCACATTTCCAGAATCAACCACTGCACAACAGTGCTATACTGAATGAAACATAAGACTAATAAAAACATGTTTACAGAAAACACTAGACAGCCATCAGTGCAACAGTTCTAATAACCACTCTAGACCAAACTTAATATGAGCAGTATAGTGCAGTGCATGCACACATTAACAGGCCAGTTATTTGTGCAGGTAAGTACATGGCAGTCATGAACGTGACAAATAAGAGAACACAGTGCCATTTAAACATAGCATAACAAATGACCAAGCCTAGGAATGCCCTTGACAGAAAGTGACATAGTGCAGTGTAAGGACCACCCATTGGCCCAACGACCGAATCCAATGTCGTGTGTTCTGTCTTAGTCAGTGTTTTTATGATATTTTATATAATTAATTATAATTTGGTTTTAATTGACTCCGTTTCTAATTCTAATCTGACTCCAATTTATTGCACAGACTCTCGTGCTTTTACTTTTAGACACGGATCTCACGAGCACAAAACTGTTAGTCTGATCTTAGTCAGAGGTTGCCAGGCAGGTCAAAAACATGAGTTACAAAATAATTCAAATTCCAATTTAGAGTAAATGGTCAACAGAAAATAAAAGTGAAGAAACAGAGTATAAATCTTACCTGGCAAATGAGACACACATAGTTCTGTGTGGAACGTTCTGGTTACAGAATCCTTTCATGAGACTTTTGTCTTTTAGAGACTTTTAGTTTCTCGTGGCCTGAAGGGCCCCTGCTGAGATGGTGAAAGGCACACCCATACCAGAAGAGTAGTTTTTCCACTACGTTTTAACTCTTTGATATAATAAATCCCATTGTCCTAGAAATTAGACAGTTTTGCTCATCACACCATGACCTTTAAAATGATACTAAACATGAATATGAAATCTTGATTATTTCAAAAGTTACACATAACATGCTCAGTAAATGTTCTATGATCAGAACCTAGCAAATGTTATGCAGAGGGGGAAGAAAGGAGATTGGAAGGTGTCAGCCTGAGGTCACCCCCTGGCTTATCAACACCTGATAAACTTTGTTGTTGTTTTATGATGCGTTCTCGCAGACAAATTGGAGCCAGCTGCCTTACAGCAGTGATTAAAGAAGTTTAAGAGTTTAAAGAAGCGTATTGCACATTTAGATATTGCTAAGGCAGAGCTAAACCAGACAGTGACTGATGAGCAAAGTATGTATTCAATGGTGGCCCTGTAGAACTGGCACAGCACTTGCTTGGGCAGGTTGTGCTTTCTTAGTTGGTGGAGAAGACACAATCTAGATAAAGGTTCCAAGTTGTTGCATCTACACAACAAAGAAAGCTTGTTCACCTCCTGAATGCGGACTCATCACCACCCTGGAAAAGTATGATGACTGTGGAGTCATCAGCAAATTTCAGGATCTTGACAGATGGGTCTGCGGAGGTACATTTTCCCACATGAACTCCCTGGTGGGCTTAAACACAGAAATCTGAGCATCAGGCATGACAACAAGAAGATCGAAAAGAAACACAGCCCATCCCCTTTTACAAAAACACATACAAGCCTACAGCTCCCGGACTACATTTCCCTTACAAGAAATTACCATTTCATGCAACAAAGCACTTTTTTTAAAATACTCTTTAAAAAGGGTGCTTTGTGATACAATTGAAGAACCATTTTTGGCTGTATGGTTCCAAAAATAAACCTTTAATATCTCAGAACATTTCTGTTTCACCAAAGGTTTATGGTAAAAAGAATCATTAGACTATTAAGAGGGAAAAAAGCTAATTGCTATTTTACTACCTTAACTTGCATAATTAACTGTAAAGAGTTACATGGAGGAATTATGATTACATTTACATTTTTACATAGTTTACATTTTTATGAAACATAAAACATATTGTTGATATGTGACAGCAACAGAAGCATTGTAAACCAGACTTTTGTATAGTACTGTATATTGGTCTGCGTTACTGTCTTGTGCTGTCTGTTTAATGTGCTGTATTGTGTATGGTGCTGCATTGACGGTATTGTGTTACTATCTTGTGCTATATATTAATCTGCACTTTATGTAAATAAAGTTTTATGTACATACCTTGTACATTCCAGTTTTTGCGTCAACATTTTACTTTTGTGTTGTTCTGTCTTGTACTGCAGCACCTTGGTCCTGGAGAAATGTATCGTTTCACTGTGTACTTGTATATGGCTGAAATGCCAATAAACTCCACTTTGACATGTTCTTCATATTTGTATACTTAATTCACAATTGGGGCACCAATAGAATTTCCAGTACCCTGGCAACTTATTTGACCTGCTACTAACCTTTTTATTTATTTTATAAAACCCTTGGTTCAAAGCTACCACTGTATGGGCCTCATGTGCCACAGACTAAATGAATAGAATCACATTGAATTTTGCTGTCATGGGACCTAGCAGTTGTTGAAACTGCTTTACATAAAGTGACTGCTTTTCCTTGACTCTCATGACTGCAGTATCAAATCTACTCAAGCAAGAGAAGAATATGCCCATATCGTGGCCATATCGTTTAAGTGATTTTCTGTGCTTGAGAAAGCATGCTTTTCTCTGTGTTCAGAGAAAACCCCTGTGGTTTAGAATCATCTCAAAGCCGAACTACCAGCTAATATCAGCCAATTGTCAAAAAAATTGATTATGCGGATTACCCAGATGTGGATAAGAGGACAAGTCTCTCGAGGCTGACCTCTGGTATAGTTGGAGTGAATAGACCGGTGCCCTGTAAAGGAAGCCATGCATGGAGCCTCCAGTCTAATCTCTATAGAGACCCCCATAGAGGTAGCACTTCTACCATGACTGCTGACACTGGCAAATACTGGGGTAGTGCATTTGCTTGAATCCAGTGGCGGACCGTGCATTTTACACCTAGGCCTTCAGTGGTGCCACCTTAAAAAATTCACCTCATAATACCATCCTGAAAAAAACACATCAACCGTTAAATTGCAAAGTAAAATATACTGTATTTTACACCTTAAGTAATAACACTCGAATTTTACTTTATTAAAAAATGACACTACAGAATTGGATGCAGCGAAAATATACAGATATATTTATCCATTTGAAATGGAGGCAAACTCTTTTTCAAAAGAAATGACATAAATTATTTTGAAGAATCAAAAGTACTTTGTTGACAAAGGTTTACTATTGATGATATTCACAAAATTTACCATTAAACTCACCAAATTAGCCTACGAATCATTTGTACACAAAATCCATTCTCCTTTCTTTCCTCCAGAAGACTGCGATCTCTGTTGTACTGAGTGTATTATTTTGTCAATCCAATCCAATCAAAGGACGCGAAAATGCTGACGTCATTGTACGCCCGCTAGATGGCTCCGGTGACCGCAACTCGAAATCTGATTGGTTAGTGTAATGATTTAACTGCCGGTTATCTTAAGCTGTGGCGCCAGCGCTGCTCGTTCTGAAGGCCTTGAGGCAGATTTCTTTGATCCTGGCAACACATGACGTCAGCCTCTGGCTGAAATATGATTGGATAAATGCTCTATTATAACTATACACTACTGGAAGCGCAACCAAGAAAAAAGCTATGAAATGAAGAGAATAAATTATTATGGGATTCATTTAATACAAATTCATGGGAAAATATATTAAAATGTAAATCAGTGATTAAGATAGTGTTTAGGCCAGCAGAGAAGGCTTTGCAGGCCCTGACGGCCCACCACTGCTTGAATCGCAGCTGTGCCCTGATACACCTGAAATGGCAAGGTTAACAGCCTGGCCTTCAGACCACACTGTAACTGCACCCAGATTGTCAGAAAAATGGTGCAAAAATAGTTTGTGTGCCCCTAGGGGAGGAGCTAGCACACGGCCTGGGATGTTCCATAGAGAGTTATGCCCAGAGAGAGTTATGGTGGCATGGAAAGAATCGCTGATAGTTCTGCTTAGCTCATGCACCAGAGGCACCTTAGCTCAGGCACCAGATGTGAGCCTTCGGTCCTAATCAAACTCTCTTAGCAGGTCCACTTGGTATGCCTGCAAATTGAACTCAAACTTGGTCTTTTAATTGCTTCTTCACTGGACGCTACACTGTACACTTTAAAGCTTAGATATAACATTTTGATAGATTAACACACATTTGTAAGACATACATTTAACACATTCAAGTTGTGTAATTGCAAGGCGATTCAGAGTTCCTGGGGTTGCACGGTGCTATCTGCAATTGACCTGTTACAAAATTCAAAAATAGAGTACAGATACAAAATATCTATTCTATCAGCTATTATGATTCACCATGACAACAGCACCCGGGGAAAAATAGGCAGCAGCTATTTGCTGTGTAAAATACTTCTACTTTACAGTGTAAAATGGTATTTACAGTAAGTGCTAATAGAAGGTAGACACTATTTATACTATTAATATATAATAAAATATTGGCAATTATAAATATTGGTTATTCAGGTCATTGTAAAAACAGTATACATTAATAACATATTTATCACAGATTTCTGTACAAATGATCATTTAAATTCAAATTCAAAAATTAAATCCAAAAAAATGCATCAGGATATGACAAAAAAATCCACTTGGGGACGCAAAATCCTCTATTGGTGTAAATGCAATTCTCTGCAAATTAATAGAGCTGTAACCCGGTAAAAGTTAGGAAATTAATTACAAAAAGAAAGTAATTATAGAGCTGACTAAACTAGTAAATTTACCAGAAAATGTGTAAATAATATTTAGAAATGATGGCATAATTCAGTGAAAAACATTTTATGATAATGACTGACATTTCACTCATTAGTCCATGGAGGGAGACGAGCAGCATAACTTTGAGAAAGATCTAATAAGTTTTATTTCATTTGGATTTGGTGAGCACGCATTTTATAATTTGTAAACTGAGTTGTCTGAGTTAAAAACGATTGTGACTAGGGGTTGTAAAGTTCAATTTTGTTGATTATGATAACGAGTGAATGATTTGTTTTAAATAGCGATTGTTATCTAAGTACTATGAGATTGTAACTGTTTAATGTTATAAAGAGAAATATGTGTTATATATTGATGTGTAACTGAAAATAGTGAACTAAAACTGCCTGTTACCTATGCAGGTCAGGTCTTTTGTTTTGCCATACGTTGATACAACGCATTTCAGCAATACAAGATGGCGAGCCTTCCCAGTGAAAAGAGCACTAAATGTTGAGTTCATGTCTGAACCAGCACCCGAGGAGACTGATAGGAGTGTTGATTACCTGCTTTGAGAACTTTTCAGGAGCATTCATCTTCTGCCCCAGCTGATTTATTTTTCTACTTTTGGAGCTATTGAATGAAGTCAGATCTCCGTGATGATTAGGGACCGAGCACTAATGTGCGAAGTCCCTATTGTTTCTGTGTTGTTTATTATTATTAGGGACCGAGCACACTTCTGTGGGAAGTCCCTATTGTTTCTGTGTTGTTTATTAGGGACCAAGCACTAAACGTGCGAAGTCCCTATTGTTTCTGTGTTGTTTATTAGGGACCGAGCACTAATGTGCGAAGTCCCTATTGTTTCTGTGTTGTTTATTATTAGGGACCGAGCACTAAGCGTGCGAAGTCCCTATTGTTTCTGTGTTGTTTATTATTATTATTATTATTAGGGACCGAGCACTAAGCGTGCAAAGTCCCTATTGTTTCTGTGTTGTTTATTATTAGGGACCGAGCACTAAGCTTGCGAAGTCCCTATTGTTTCTGTGTTGTTTATTATTAGGGACCGAGCACTAAGCGTGCAAAGTCCCTATTGTTTCTGTGTTGTTCATTATTATTATTATTAGGAACCGAGCACTAAGCGTGCAAAGTCCCTATTGTTTCTGTGTTGTTTATTAGGGACCGAGCACTTTAATTCATTCAAAAAAGTCTCTTGGAGCAAACCTGTAATCCCAACAGACGATTATTTATTTTTAATTAAATCTGGATTTTAATTATTTTTGACAAATTCCACGTGTCATACTTTAACGAACTCCTCCTAGAGTTTTTATCCGATCAACTTTGTGGTGGTGTCATTCTCATCTTAAGGCCTTTGCAATGTTAAATTGCGAAGCGTTTGAAAACTCAATGCATATGACTTTGTGTTTCACAACAAGGAATTGTTTCTGATATTCAGTGAACTTTCAAAAGTATTGTGAAATTGTGTGTTATTTCACTTTTCCACTCTTGCAATTGTGATTATAGGTTAAGTAAGGGAAACTGACAATTGTTCATCATTACATTTATTTCATTGAGGAATAAAGTATATAAACATGATTACAAAGTACAAATTTCAATACAAAAATCTGTTTTGCTCAATTGTTGTTGCTTACATCTCCACAGTCGAACCTACTGGCCTAGGGTTAATATTAGAAGTGTATAATTAATAATTAATTGGCACGTGCTATACAGCCTCCTCATCTACAGGATTTTCTATGAAAGGAAATGACAGGATATTTTCACTTTTAAATAATCTGCAGATTGAAATATGTGCAATGAATGAATGTACCGAAAGAAATAATTAAATGTCATAAATAACATAACGTCATAAATACTCGTGGCTCCATCTGCAATTGGAGGGTTGACAGAAAATAGGGGAGGAGACCGAAAGAAATGTCTTGGGTTACGTATGTAACCCTGGTTCCCTGAAGGGAATGGGACGCTGCAAAACTAAGGGAAGGCTACCAGCATTTATGCACTCTGAACAGGTGTGCGAAATCACTGGTTATAAGTGTGACATCACACGCTCCTCCGCGGTGTCCACTTAGGGACTCGACATAACTTCAAGAGTCAAGACAGAGGTACTAGTAGAGGCCTGAAGGTCAAGGCCATAAAATCTGATGAAGCTTAAAGGAGTGGACCATCCGGTAGCATCAGAGATGTTCTGAAAAGGGACACCTGGAGAAAGGGCCTTAGAGGCCAAGTAGTAGAGTGAGCCTTGGTTTCCAAAGGAGGGGGAAGTCCAGAGATTAGACTCATAAGCGATATGGATTGCCTCAATCCAACGACTAAGCATCTGCTTAGATGCAGTCTGGCCCCTCTTGTGTGGGCCGAAATGGACCAAAAGCTGGTCGGTTTGTGGACATAAGTGTACAGTGCTCACACTGGACACATATAATTAAGCCTTCCCTGTTCTTGCTCCCCAAAGGGAGGAGGACAAAAAGCCTGGAGCTTGACCGCCCATATGGTGGATGAAGGGACTTTAGCCACATAACCTGCTCGCAGGTATAGAAGTACTTTGTCCAAACCGGCCGTCTAAATATGTCGGGGCCACAGAAAGGGCCTGAAGGTCACCAACTCTCAGTGATGAGGTGATGGCTAGGAGAAAGACCACTTTGGCTGACAAATGTAAGCACCATGGCCAGGTCCCAAGGAGGGACTCGAGATCGCACTCAAGGCCTCAGTGCACCGCAGAAGAAACGTATGACCAAAGGGTGTCTACCCACTGAAGATCCCTCAATAGAGATGTGGTAAGCAGAAAGCACTGCCACATAAACTTTCAGAGTGAAATGAGTCAATACACAAGTTAAAGGGTGACCTAGAGTCAAAATCAAAATTTTTCTAGTCTTGATGGAAAATGGCAGTATACCCGCCTAAAAGAACAAAAGTTTCAGTCCTCTCTAAAGCATTTTAAAAATGTGCCTGAAAACGGCTCAGGCTGGAATGCTGGGGCTTATTGCGCAATAAGCCTCTCACTCACCCCCTCCTCACGAAAATGAAACATAACAGAAAACATAGTTT
>JBAJNP010007122.1:0-23470 GCA_036877545.1 Yasuhikotakia modesta | reverse complement strand
TACATACACTACACACACACACACACACATATATATATATATATATATATATATACATACATACATACATACATACGTATATAGTGTTCTCTGCACACATTCTACAAGTTATATGACATGGTGTACTTATGTCAAGCTTAATGTTTAAGCTTTTACTGTACATATCATATCTTAAGGCTTAATGTGTGAACTGACATTTTGGAAGTCTAAACATGGCCTAAAAAGTTATGAAACCAATGACAACATGTCTCGGAATGTTACCCAGTTTTAAAATTGGTCATCAAACCTGAAGTTTAGTTTAAATTAAACCTCTTTCCCTTTTCAAACTACGGAAAATCCATCTCAGTTTGTAGTCCAAACCATGAGGCAGAAAGATCTCTAATGACCAAAAAATTGACATTTATTCAAGAAAGACATAAGCAAAATTGAGTTTACTGTCATTGAAGTTTACTTCTGTCTTCAGGGTGTTGGTAGAACATCAAATAACCAACTGTTTATGGATATAAAAATATGACATTTACATTTGTCAGATGTGTTTATCCAAAGCAGCTTAGACGGCATTCAAAGTAAATGTCAGTTCATCTGTGCTTACTGTTTATAGTTCAGCTATGCAGTAACAGTGTCACTGGCACAATTGTTTCTAAATAGTTCTAGATAGCTCTAGATAAAGTCACTTTCTCCTGTTTGCCCTCAAGCTCATGCAAAGCAGTTCTGAGTCTGAACGCTGCTGAAGTTAAGAACTTCGAAGGACACTTTGTGAAGAATTTGTTCATGAAAATGTGTTGAAAAAAAGCCCAAATATTTTGAGGTTTCAGCAAAAAAATGCTCCGTAGTACATTTGGCCACCCACATAAACACTGTTGCTGGTATTCCAGGAAGCCTAATGCAGTGAGAGGCAAACATTTATACATATAAACACATTACAAATACTGTAACCTCAGCATTTTTCTATGAAAACTGTTTGTCCACAAGAAATGTATTCATTATCCAATAACCATGATTCAGTACAACTATTCATAATTTACCATCATTGCCTGGCTGGTTGACAAATAAACGTAAATTTGAAAATATAAAATTAAACAATATAAAATTAAGTATAATAGAACTTAAAAACATTTTAGGTGAAATGTCTCACTTCAGTTAAACATCCTATATTTTTTATTGATATTATCTAAAATCTAATGTTACTAAGCAACTGAAACAAAACTCCAGCTTCTGATTCACATTAATGGGCGATGGTGTATCTGTTAGGGGTTTGTGACACAATGACCCAGCGTTCCACAATATTGTCATTTCCACGGTAACTGACAATAGACAAAACAAACAATCACAGAGACGATTAAATAACCATTTGCCAGAGTAATGTCATTTGTTTAGTTTGTGATCAGAGTGACTCTGGTTATGTGACTGCTACAGTTATTATGTACTGTACAACTATTCACCCTCACCTCTGCCATCAGCCCCCTTAAATCAACATGGGGCATGTAAAGAATACACAGTCCAAACATACCATTACGTGTTTAAATAAACGGATTGCATGCAATACTAAGAAGAGTAAGGGACCCTTTCAGAGAAGATTTCAGGGTCCCTTTATACAGTAGTTATCTATGTCTAAAGAACTTAGACATAACTACCTAAAGAACTCTGTGCTGAATTGTAGTGTATACTAAACTCATTCATGTAGAGAAGTTATACAACAATGCTTTGTGTTTTAAACCATAAGTGTAGACTTTGATTATGTAATATTTGTGTGTGTGTGTGTGTGTGTGTGTGTGTGTGTGTGTGTGACTATTTAAATGCAAACAGCTGTTTTCTGTGACCATTTAAAGCGAGTATTGAAGCCACGTCAAGATAACGTCTGTTTTAGATTCCTCTCTTTCTGTCTCTGCTGACGTTTCTTTGATTATCTCTTACACTCGGTTATGTTTACAGTCTTACATCTGATATCCTGGCATGAGATTCCCTCTCCTTCCTGCGGATGTCGGGGTTGTAAGGTTGTGTTTACACACACAGAAGATCATTGAGTGCTCCTTTAGCTCAAAGCAAGTCTTCCTGGCTTGAGCAACATCTGGACTGACCTTTTTTAAACACACATTACATAAGCCCAAAGTGTTTTTGCTCCCCTCTTCTCCAGGGAACACCACACTCCAAATCATAACCATCCCACTTTCCACCCTGATCTTTCTGAATCTCTGAAATAACAGCCAGAAGTAAAATACATCAACATTTGACTGCTTTGATCAGCCTTAACCAGATTAGGCCATTAAAGTTTCATTGTACCAAAAAAAATTAAGTTAAAGTCTCATTCCTCTCATATGTGCTATTTGTCTTCTAATGGACCAAAAACATCCAAAAATGTTCAGCTGAAGTTTGTTTTACTAGATTTTATTGATAACCATATTTATGAAGTAGTTTGATTCTTCTGTACATACTGAAGCAGACTAAAGTGGATTCAGCAATGTGTGTATGAACAGGAAAGTGAAGTCAAATCCCTTTTCTAACTCACAACAGGCGGTTCATACCACAACAGGCGGTTCACAAGTCAAGGCTGTCAACAAATGCTAGGTTTCATAACAAATACCCACTGCCTTATCACAGCAGATCCTAATAACTACTTACTGATCTGAATTGTGTTAGCTGTCATCGCTACACAATTTGAAGGCATGCTGTGGCGTGTCTGATCTGTGAGGTGGGGCTTTAGTAGGTTTTGTGACTGGATTTTTGCTGTGGAAAATTATGTGGTTTGTGGTCAATGATCCTGCTTAGCCCAGAATGCAAAGATAAAAGTCAGCCCAGTTCTTTATCCATTTGCATTGGTGTCTGGTGTTGGATCACATGTAGGGCGAGTCCATCCAGGTGTATGTTTCTCAAATTCTACTGTCTGAGGTCACTGACTGAGAATAAACAGTTTATCACTGTGTTAAATAAAGTCTTTATGGCTAAAGAAATTATGTGCTGCCTCTATTCTTTGGGTTTTGGCCTGTGACCAAACACATACCAGTGACCTAGTTTCAGCCATAGCTTACTAAAAACTAGCTATTCTGTCAGCAGTCATGCAATGTTGAGGCCCACACATGTTAGTGCTGTGCTGTATGCACACTCTGGGTCTCAATGTGATGCCCTCTTCTGCTGTACACACTTGGACTGCCCCCCTTTATTCTCACCCTGAAATCTTGCCAATTTTTAGGGCGTTTTTTGTGATACAGACTTTTCAGAGGAAGTTGAATAAACCTCAGGGTATTTAAGTGAACTTGAAGGACACGGCCAAGAACATCTACTGAATCTACAAAGTAAACAAACAGACCATTTATTAAAACAACAATCTGTAGCTTTAATCAACAGTCTCCCTAATCTGTAATAATCTTTTCTCCCTAATGTGAAATTAATGTGAAGTATTCTTGGATATAAATTGGCCTCAAATGGTTTGAAAGGAAAAATATTCCACATTCTCTGTGAGAGAATAACTCATTGGCCTCATTTTAATACTACAGCTCCCTAGACATGCTCAGTTGTGAAACCCCTGTTCTGGTTTTTAAATACAGGCACTTGCTGGGGGTGTACAGCTTGCAAACAAAGTTTTAACCAACATCATGTTCTTGTACCAACAAGCCCTACCCCTTCTCTCATGGGCAGGGTATGTACCAAACAAAGATCCACATTTTGATTATCCAGTCATGGAGATTTGGGTCATAGCTAGAAGGTGAAATTATTTCTTTCTGATTTCTGTTACTTCTCCACATCACAACTGTTGCTGATGTTGTTCAAAAAGTATGTACACTTTTTCTTTCCATGCACCTTGTTGATTTTGTAAAGTTGCACCAAAACAAACAACAGGAGGGTGAAAAGTGACAGCCGGTTTATAAATGTAATTTAAAAGCAGAAAAAAAACAAAAGAACAAACAAAAGGTTTATGATGTAACACTCACTCTTTTGTCTGTCGGTGTGTCCATACAAACCAAACAAAATAGCAACAGAAAACACAGTTTACTTACTATATACTGCCTACTTACAAAATAAACATAAAAAAGAGTGTTTTGAGTTGATATTTTTAGAGACACAATTCGTTTTTACCTTAAAATATAAATAGAAAACAGATGGATTTGTTGCTGGCTTTGACATCAAAGCAAAGACGGACTATGTGGACACTTTGAAGTGCATGTGGCATAACACAGAGGTCAGTTTCACCCTGACTCAAATAATCCACTGCGCCTGAACTAAAACAACCAGCATGGTTCAATTTACTGACAAAGTTCTTCGTGATAAAAACAGTATCAAATTATCATAATCACAGTGGAATGAGCAAACAACCAGTCATATATTTTTACAAAAAAAGTTAGTCATGTAAGGGATGCCAGCACATATTGTAGGAGGAGCAGAATTTAAAGCATTATGCAAGAAAATTTATTACACAACATTTATAATTCTGGTTGGAAAATGTGCTCTTTATAGAATCCAAGTTCGACTGGCGTTTTGTGTGGGAAATGAGGCAATTTGAACTTGGTTGTGTGATGACATGCCTCAAGAATTCGTGTGCTAGATTTGCACCCTTCAGCAGTGTGAATCTTTCCTTGCACAATTACAAATAAGAATTAAGATCAGTTTCCATGAAATTCTCAAGTATCGCTCATGGTTTAATAGATCCTTACAGATTGGGTGTGACGCTTAGCAAACAGAATGAAGCAGTTTTTATTACATTTTAATATTAAAACCATATGAAGCTGAGAATGTTACTTTATATAACATTAATTCCAGCTGTTTTGTTTTGCCCTGCACCTGCTGTTAGAATGTATGTGTGTATTCCCAGACTTGTTTGACCTAACAATTATCTTGAAATTGCCATCATCCATCAATACAATGTCATTGAGAAACACAGTCACATGTCTGATTGGAGAATACTAAATTGTTTTTATACAGCTGTTATGCATGCATGCATTTTATGCAAGAGGGAAGCTGAAATTATGGTTTGGCCAGCAGACATAAGGCGTTTGGTTGCTATTTCTGTTTTGGTTCACGCAGTGTAGGTATCCATACACATTTAAATGAACGACCCATCAACAATTCACATGAAGTGTAACACTTATTTGTCATACAATCTGTCATGTTAAATAAACCAACAATATTTGGTGCACAGGTAGGTTAGAAACACAACACTCATTTTTAAATGAGATGTAAAACATGCTAGGAATATTCTCTCATACCAGGATTGTGTTTTCTTTTTCATTTTATAAAACTTAATATGCTTTTATGTTTAAAATGATTTATCAAAGTGATTTATCTTTCAAAGACCATTCTTGAAAAGCAAGAAAATATAATGGCAAAACGCTGTTTCATTTTCTATCAGTACAGCTATAAACTTTTATTCACAACATTGAAGGGAAAGTTACCCACAATGCCCAAGAGTTTCTTACCTTTATCTTAGCAGGTTCAAACCTGAGGTTCACAGAAGCTCCGCTCGGCTCTTTGTTGTTGCACTGAGGATGCTGCTGTTGAAGAGGTGCACACAATGATGCACACAATGATGAGTCTCTCTGAGAATGTTATTGCCTGCCAGTGTTTTTAAGACATCTCCCAAACTCAGCATGCCACAAGAAGCCAGGGAGTAAGTGCAGGAAGGGAGGAGAATCTGAGAGGAGTGCGGATGCATCCAAGAGGGAGGGATGAAATCAAAACAAAGGACAAAGGGGAAAGAGAATAAGGCAGAAAGAGACCAAAGTGGGTTGAGTGGATAGAGGAAATTACACAAGACTGTGGAAAGAGTAGGTGTGTGTGTGTGTGTGTGTGTGTGTGGTAGGGTATAAATACACAAAAGCAATGAGTTGTGCTCCAGCTAGTTCCCAGACAATTTGACAAATGTTAAGTGGCTGCTCCAGGGAACCGTTTAAAGAGCAAGATTAGCATTTTAGAAACAAAAGAGAAACATTGTAGAAACATTTCAGTTAAAATCACCAAAGGACTGTAATAAAAATCTCAAACACAACTAACTGAAATGTATTGTGACTGAAAGTATAAAGACACTTTTTTACCTGATTTGACCTGAAACCTCAGGCCTAAATGCTTTAAATTAGATTTACAAGATTATAACAGTTTGTTTAAATGCAGGGATTGGACCAAGCAGTGAAATAGCAAATAATAAGGAATATAAAACAACTGAGGTGGCTTCTCCTTAAATAGAATTGTATTGATAGAATGTCCAAAGGACGATACATTCAAATAGGCATTTTATTTGTCTACAACCCTAATTCCAAGCATTTACACATAGAATTACAAAAACATCTAAAACATTAACTTATGTAACTTTGCATTTTTAAGAAGGAAAAAGACAAACATTGTTAGTATTCTGAACCCTGGAACAAAAATATAAATTCCATGGAGACTTCCCCAGATACCTGATTTCTCATGAATAAGACTCTGTGTTTAGGTTACAGGGATGGTAAACAATACAAATGTTATGTAAGTAGCTGTGCTCTTAATTTGTATATGCAGCAGTGTAAGCAAAGGAATCTAAATTTTCTTAGCAATGTTTAAATCTATTCAAATGTATTTATATATAGACTTTTTACAAAGTTACAAATGGTTTCAAAGCAACTTTGCATATCATGAAAAACACAGAAAACAAGAACATTTTGCAATATATAACAAATATCTTTACAGCAAAACAACATCAAAAAGTACATGCGAATTATATTGTATAATATAATTATACATAATTTAAAATCCTCTGTTTTGTTCTTGCTCAGTTCCTGCTGTTTGTAGAAATGACCACTAGATGTCCTCATGAGCAAAGAATTGATACCCCAATAGACCCCAAATGACCACAACCAAAGCAAGAGACGATGCCTTAAACAAAATATAGTTTAGCACTTGTCAAACTACATTAATGTTACTTTCAAAACACGAGCAATACACGTTATTACGAATGCGTGTAGATCTCACCCAGACATACGTGTACTTCAGGATAGTGAAAACGAAGGAAACCATTGTAGCTACTCTGAAGTCTTTTTATTTCATTTACACATTTGATCAGTAGGTTTATTTGCTGTAAGATGTTTTTTCATCCGCTGTTCGTGTGAAGTTTTGTAATGTAATTATTTTAAATATTTTCTCAGGTAATGATTCATAATAAAATGAGTAGTTTGCTGATGCGTTTTATATAGAAAGAAACGCGCATGTTCCTGTGAGCAGCTCTTGACAATGTGCATTGAACAACACGTGCAGCGACTGTTACGCAATCTGCTGGAAAACATGACATACACGTGACTGTTTCCTGATTGGATGCCTGGTGACCAATGAGAAGATCCGTCACCTCTCAGTGAGTTTGTGGGCATGTCCAGAAACCTGCAACAACTTCAGTGTAACCAGTGTAAAACATGGCACGATTATTACATAGCAATTGTGTGAATCTTTCCATAAGCAAACAAATTGTATTGCATTTGTATTGTTTAACAACGTGTTACTGTTTTATTGCCATCATTGTTAATTTACTATTACCATTATTGACTCTTTATTAGTAATATTAACAATGTTAAATACACTTATGCTCCTTTATTTAGAGTCACAGTCTGTTAGTAGAATGCAAGACAGTTATTTCAAGCAAAATCAATGTACACTGTATTTTAATGAACTCCTGACATGACTTTGAATACCATGTTACTGAATAAAAAAAATGTAATAAAAGGAAAAAACATTGTGTATTCTGTGTATATAGGATCTATCTGGTCACGTCCACGTACAATTAATGAACTGATGCTGAAGAACACGGACCTAGTGAAACTCATGCGGTGTTTCGCCCACGTGACTGAGAGGCGAACGAGGCGTTGCCAAGGGGAAGTGACGTCACGGCGCTACGTTCGCGTTCACTTCACCACAGGAGCTACGAGGCCTGTGACAGCTGCGATCTTTGCGACTGCGACGGGGGTCTGTGGTTAAAATCCACCTCCATCTTCATCAAACGCGCCGAAAATGATGATTAAACCACCGAGAGCATAATCTACACATTCTAAGCTTTCGCCTGACTATAATATTGGGGCATTTGAGATATTTCTGCTTTAGAAAAGGAATGGTGAAAAGTGAAGTCCGTCGGAAGAATCCGAATTCTCCTCAGGGATTCGGGGGGGTTGGGGTCGCGTAAAGATATAAAGGATCGTAGTGTTTAAGTAACGTGTGGATATTAAGGTAAAGTCTATTTCTTTGGTGTGGTGTCATAAAAATATTAGTTGAAAGAGAATCGAGAGAAACCGTAAACAACGATGGAGCTACGAGTTGGAAACAGATACAGATTGGGCAGGAAAATTGGAAGTGGATCGTTTGGAGACATTTATCTGGGTAAATATATATGTAAACACTTCTACACCGTTTCTGTAAAGCTGTCATTAGAATGACATTTAATGTGCTGTATAAGACATGGAGCTGTCAGCTGTAAATGTCATTGGTGTTTTCCAGAGATTGGATCAGTATGTCTGTTATGGTCTTGTTATGACACCCATTTTTCGTGTTGTTTGACATTTATGTGATATAACATGTCTGGCAACCATCAACAGTACAATTCAGTCCAAAGTAGTTTGGTGAACTTGCTTGGTACATAAAGTTTATCTCCAGGTTGGCACAATGTAACGAAACATAAGGCACTATATACATGTGATCATAAACTATATGAATGTTTTTGTTATAAGATGGAGAGTTTGTGCTGTTTAACACAGAGTGACATCATTGAAATAATAGCACTAAACCTGTTTTGTTAGAAACGTCGACGTGAGTTTTCAGGCAAGTCTTTGCTTATGTAGAAGTACTGTTTAAATAAATCTACCTGTCGATACAGGTTTCATTGTGAGCATGAATCACGCAAAAGGCCAAACCCTGCATGTTTAATAACCTCTATTGCTTTAGATGGACATACCCACCTAAACAGATTGACAGGCCTGTGCATTCAATGGAAAGTGTTAAAATAAGATGTTGACTCCTGATTCTACTAGCAGAGTGTCTGTGTTAATCCTCATGTTAGATTCGGTCATTTTTTCCTGGTTACAGGGTCACTGGGAATCCAGCAGAAAAGATGTTTTGATCGATGGCTGTTGTCATGGAGCATCACAGTTAGTAACTAGAGGAAACTTTCCTTTATATGGCGGATAGACTTTTTGGTTACAGCTCACACAGTATCACACACACAAGGATGTTGTTGATAGTTTGGTTATCTATGGCTGACATCTAGTGATCGCACTAATGAGATAGAGAGCCATTGTTGGATATGACAATACAGGGTTGGGGCCTCAAACTAGGTCATTATGCTAGTTTTTATTACTTGAACAGACTTTTTGCTTGTTTGGGTGGGCTTAGCAATTTGATAGTGGGCTTAGTAGAACTCTTTTTAACTCAGAGTCTACATTTCATCTTCATTGTTCATCTGCACACAGATGTGTGTTTAAAATCATGGCACATTACGGTCAGGAAGTTGTGCATGTGCTGGCCTTACTTTCCGGCAGTGGTCTTCCACCCTGCCTTCGGTAACATTGTTCCCCTTGCATGGAATGAAATGTGTCAGCTTGTGGCCACTTAATGTTTAAACTGCACATGAGGCTTAAATCCAATCAGCTCACTCCAATTTGATAGACAAGCACTGTCTGCGATGTTTACAAGGGGCCTTTGATCACGGTGATCATACAGCCTTGTGTTAAACTGTGGAAAGCCCTTTATCCCGGAGCTTTCTGGCAGGGATGGGATTGTCTCAGTCTTGTGTGTGTGAACAGGGTTGGGTGGGTGTGGTGAGGTTGTAAACTCCATCTGCTGTGTTACTTCTGTTTCATAACCACATCGCTTCGTTCACGTGTGAGCGCAATTAAGCGATTCTGAATTATACAGACAATGAAGGTGGTGCCTTTGCTGAATGCATTCTGAATGCGTATCATTCACAGTCACGGACTCCCATTGCCTTTAATCATCCACTGTCTCATTGTCATTAGTGGTAATAAGCGCCAAACCCAGCCAGAATGAACTGGTTTGATCTTCTTCCAGTCAGCCTGGACGAACCACGTACTGCCCTGGCAAATCATCCTGCAGTCACCCTAAATGCAGTACCTCTCCCTATTTGTCAGGATTCCTAGTTTTATCCCATGCGTCTTTTGGCGTCATAAGGTGCCTCAGGTGTGTGAGTTATCCGGCACGGCCCCATTCATCTACAGTTCTTGTTACAATTCGTCAGCCTTTATGTAACCGCAGTGTTTGGGAGGTTTTGGTGTGGCCTCATGTCAGTGCTTTTCTTTTTAATAATCTTGCACTCGATTGGCCATCGCATCTGACATGTATTTATGTTTTAGCACCAAAAAAGGTGATCATTTAGCGTTCAGGTTGCTTTGGAAACCTTATCAGTCATCAACACCCATTTTCATCTCATAAATCATAATAATTTCACTATTTTGAAAGCTGAGCTAGATGTTTATTTTAAGTTTGTTCCCAAATACAAAGTTAACTGTTAAAGAGTAACAGGTTTTATGTTGTGGAATCTTATGTAAGATTTTTATCATGCCTGTAAAACTGATATGAAGTTACAGCAGAATTGTTATTTGCATTGTTTAGGGTTTTAAACTGCCCACACACTATTTCAGCAGTGTTGGGAAAGTGTCTCTTTTGGTCTGAATGTATTCGCAGTGTACTGACTTTGCGCTCCTCTTAGAATTGACTAAATGTCTGTAGTTTGCTGGCTAAAGCGTGCGCTTACACCTGACTTGCTTGAAGCAGGAACAGTTTCTTTGCTAACAGCTGAGGTGAATCTCAGCTAACTCCTTCGAGTTACTTTGTTTGTTTTGAAATATCTTAGGAACCTGCAGAACAAGTCTGTGAGTTTCTGTTCAGATGGACATGACTAGCAGCTTGTGCCAAAACTCAAACGTGGTTATAAAAGTAACAGCTCCGGTTCTGCATCCTGATTGGTTAACATCAGTTTAATCTGCGGTATACATCACAAAGTAATTATGATGACGCAAAACAAATTTTCACCATTATGGTGTTATTTTTGTGAACTAAAGACATTGCTATGCAACATGTCAGAGATTGTATCTTCTAGCATATGAATGGTATTTCACAAATCTGCCTACAGTGTTTAAGTGGATTTTAAACCACTTATTGCCCTGACAATTGTCACTGTGAAAAATGCTGTTCTTACATATTTCATTTACCAGGATTAACAGACTGATCACACATTCATCACTTGGTGATGAAAAAACACACAGTTTCCATTTTTGGTGGAATTTCTTAATTTCTTTTTTTAGTTTCTAAAGAACTTTGTCATGCATACAACTAATATAAATTATGATCAACAGTCACGTTGATTTGTTGTTTGAGATTCAGGCTATGATCTGATCGTTTCTCTGTTTTAACGGGTCTGTTTCCCCCTCTGCTCCTCAGGCACGGACATTTCGGTTGGGGAGGAAGTGGCCATTAAACTGGAATGTGTTAAGACAAAACACCCACAGCTTCACATCGAGAGCAAAATTTACAAGATGATGCAGGGTGGAGGTAATGAGAAACGCTTCGTCTGTTAATCACAGGTCCAAACGAATGCAATGCAGCGTATCTGTTAGTGTAAAGCATGCCAGCGAGTGACTGCTAGTTACCATGCAGCGTTCAGGTGAGATTTTGATTGTTCTCCTTGCAGTTGGTATCCCCACCATAAAGTGGTGCGGTGCAGAAGGAGATTATAACGTGATGGTGATGGAGCTGCTGGGACCCAGTCTGGAGGACCTTTTCAATTTCTGCTCCAGGAAGTTCAGCCTGAAGACTGTCCTGCTGTTGGCCGATCAGATGGTACGATCCAAAGAATCACCTTCAAGAGTCACAATTTTTTAGGAATAAGTCCTTTATAAAGTGCTTGTTTTTTCTTCTGTAGATCAGCCGCATTGAGTACATCCATTCCAAGAACTTCATTCACAGAGATGTGAAGCCTGACAACTTTCTGATGGGCCTGGGGAAGAAAGGCAACCTGGTCTACATCATCGACTTCGGTCTGGCCAAAAAGTACCGGGACGCACGGACACACCAGCACATTCCCTATCGTGAGAACAAGAACCTCACAGGCACTGCGCGCTATGCGTCCATCAACACGCATCTTGGCATTGGTAAGGCTTGCATAGACTGACAGATTCTACGTTTAGAACACTCTTGTACTGCTTGCTGTAGTACTGCATACTACTTTTAAAGTGGCTGGTAAAAGTAGGTTTCAGATGGTACTTTTGGACCATTTCTTTACAGCCATTTATAATTACAGAAATGAATACTTTGTATTGCATAAAATGCCTTAATGTCTATCATTTTCCAATGTTATAAATTCAACACACTGAAAAGGAAAGTCAAGTATATTGTTGTTACGTTTAGTAACCTGTAATGTGTGTTGATCATTATTTTATACATTATATCCAGGGTCACCCAGGTGTGTTTTATGCTGTCACAGAAGACATAATATGGATATATATGTTTTTATATGGTCATGTGTTTTAATTTTACAGTGCTTTTGCTCCAGATTTGTGTCAAGAGATGCAATTTACAAATCATTTGAGGGTTTTTTTTCCTTGATAATTTGTCCTTCCTGTTAGTCTGATGCTCAGTTTGACATCACTGTGCGCTCATGCTTGGATGCGTAAGTATTTTTAGCATTTCCCAGGCAGGGTTTTAATTCACTGACACAACTGCTTATTCATGAATCTCTACAGTAGTTTTAAGCTCGGTTTCTTTTCACGCTCTATATAAGCTTCTTTAACTGTGTGTGTGTCTGTCTGTCTCCACAGAGCAGTCCCGGCGTGATGACCTGGAGTCTCTCGGCTACGTGCTCATGTACTTTAACTTGGGCTCACTGCCCTGGCAGGGATTGAAGGCTGCCACCAAGAGACAAAAGTACGAGCGAATCAGTGAGAAGAAAATGTCCACCCCCATCGAAGTTCTCTGCAAGGGCTACCCATGTGTGTACAAGCCTCACTGCATCAACAATTTTTCATTATAGATCAGAGTTTATGAAACCTTGGCTAACAGGTGTCAACAGTAAGACCTTAATAATGATATGCAGATGTTTCTCTGCCCTGCAGCTGAATTTGCCACATACCTCAACTTCTGTCGGTCACTGCGGTTTGATGACAAGCCTGATTATTCGTACCTGAGACAGCTCTTCAGGAATCTGTTCCACAGACAGGGCTTTTCCTACGATTACGTGTTTGATTGGAACATGCTCAAGTTTGTAAGTGCATGTTATCGAGATGTTATTGTTAGATTGTTGTGAATAGGTGATTTTCATTATTTGTTGGTTTTTACCATTACTGAAGGATATATGCACTAGGAAACCATTTTCCATTTTTCTTTAAAGTGGCATATCATGAAATTAACAGCAGTTCAGTAGACAACCAGCCGTCCGAGGTCCAATGCTTTAACATTGTCTCCCTCTCAGGGCGCCAACCGCACAGCAGAGGAAGCGGAACGAGAGAGGAGAGAGAGGGATGAGCGGATGAGGCACAGCAGGAATCCTGCCGCTCGAGGCATCCCAGCAGCCTCAGGTAGACCCCGCCCCACACAGGATGGGGCCCCGCCCACACCACTCACACCTGCCTCACACACAGGTAAGCACATATTTCGCCTCTTAGACAATAGCTGATGAAACCGGCTGGTTGCAGTTTTTTTGGACACTTCATCAGTGTCGTCTTTTGCTTCTCGCTGGATCTCACAGCAAACACGTCTTCACCGAGGCCTGTCACCGGCATGGAGCGCGAGCGTAAGGTGAGCATGCGGCTTCATCGTGGCGCTCCGGTGAACGTGTCGTCATCTGACCTGACAGGACGGCAAGATACTTCTCGCATGTCCACGTCACAGGTATAGACAGACCCTGCACACCTCAGTCATAGCCGTTTCCACTGGGCAAATATGCAGTCTGTGTGGACGACAGGCCAAAATCTATTTTAACGTGTTTGGATTAATGTAGAGGTTGCCTGAATGTTATTTTGAGTTGTTTTAAATTAAAAAAAACAACAATTTTTTTTAAAAGAGACTGTTAATCAGACCTTTTTTTGGCAGACACTGTTGTTTTTGGATCACGGTTTAATTAGAGAGATTTCATAAGCCCCTGTAGCCTTATTTAAACTAGGAATGTATTCTTGTACAAAAATACAGGTAAAATTACAAAAAAATGCAAGATTTGTGGCTAGCTCTAATTGATCTTTTTTTTAAGCTCGTAAGATCTCTATTAACAAAAATTATATTAAAGTAACCATAGTTTTAAATAAGCTAAGCTTTTTAAGTTTAAAATAATTTTCAAGTAATATAATAAAAGGCTTTTCTTTGAAGATCTTATTGTAAATGCCACCCTTACCTCACATATTCAATATTTTAGATAGTAGGCTGTATAATTATGGGTAGGTTTGAGTAAAATGTCAGTGCAGTTGACAAATGACCCGTGGGGTAAAATGTTTTTGTTTGTTTTTTCAGAATAGCATTCCCTTCGATCACCACGGCAAGTAGTTGCTCGTGACGCTCATGTGTGAAGGCAGGCGCACCGGTGAGTTCAGTTAACTGAATATTCAGTGCTTGTCTACTGTAATATAATAATAAAAGTTATATTGCCTTTGCTGCAATGCAACATAAACTACATGGTGTTTCATGGTATTTTGTAGTTGCACTTTGGGTGTTTTTAATCCATTTTTATTGAATTACATTTGAATTTGAATTACAGTGGCGACTAATGGGAATTATTTTAGTGTGTGGAAATATACAGAATTCTCAGTTTTCAATTATGTGTATACTGAAATATGTACAAAATGTGTTAAAATTGATCATGAAGTGCTTAATTTTCTTATGCCTGTGGGTTTAAATATGATCTGGAAGTCAATATGGGATTTACATACAGAATATACGTCATAAAGTCTCACTTTACAAGCATCATCACTTTCACACTTACATAAGTCATATTTTTCTTCCATCTCTGGTTACAGATTGTCTCCATGTCTCAGATGCTCCACACTCCCACTGCAATATGGAGCATGCTGGGCAGTCTAACTACACAAGACTGATTGACAGCTCTCCACCATCAGCTAATACATAGACAGTCTCTTTCTCTCCTATTGACGAAACCAAAATGGTATAGAACCAACCTGACCTCTTTGCTTACAGGCTCTCATTCACTATCTCACTTTCTCTCTCATTTTAATTTTAACTTCACTATAAATGTTCTTGCGGACATGAGAGCTAAGATCTGTCGCGAAATCGCATAGTCGTTAGGTTGACCAATCGGAGACCGGATCAGCCACGTCACATGATCTTCTGAGTC
Organism: Yasuhikotakia modesta; assembly: GCA_036877545.1. NCBI lineage: Eukaryota > Metazoa > Chordata > Actinopteri > Cypriniformes > Botiidae > Yasuhikotakia > Yasuhikotakia modesta. The sequence goes on along the minus strand of JBAJNP010007122.1, from coordinate 8,181 downwards.
CCTCCTTCACACCATCACTCTACACATCCAGTGCTGCACAACTTTCTCTGGTTCAGGCTCCTCTAAACTGAGGCTAATGTATCGTCTTTGTGATTAAATGAGTCTCTTTGTTTCTTTGTATACTGGGTTTTTCTTTTGTATTTTAACCTGGCCGGCAGACGACTCTGTCTGGCGACGTTGTATTGGGTTCACTTTAAAGTTTTTTATTTACCTTGTGTATTTATTTTTTACTATACATTTTAATAGCCCTTCGTAACTGGTGAGCTCATAAGGTTCCTGTCCAATGGTGAAGCAGGGGCCAAATCTCAGTCTACATCATTCAATAACAAATTGACTCATCCTAACAAAGGCACCTTGTGAAGCTCACCAGTTTGTCTGCTCTGTCCATCTCAAACTGTACAATATTGCCCTCCCCGTTATGTGTCTTCTGTTTCTAAGCTGTGAAATAACTGTAAAATATTTGTGTAAATGTTTCCATGCAGCTCCTTAGAAAGACTATGAAACGGCCACAGATGGTTTGAGTCTGAAAGTTATTACCAGTTTTATAATTCCACTTTCGTAAAGCCACTAAAATGAAGTGCCAGACAATGAGGGTTTCATACATTCTGAACTTGAACTTTGACACTAAAGATGCAGGTTTGACTGTTGAATGAAGACCATTCAGAACTGCATCATGACATGTCTTGAAAAGTTTAATGTATTCAGCTGGGAAGAATGTTTTTGCAAGTTTTTTTTAAGGTCTGAAGACTTTGATGGCATTTCGGAAGTGATTACAATTTGGTTGGCGATACAGATTGTTTTGCAAAGGTTGAATGAATGAAAAATTAATGGTCTTATTCTGAAGTTCAGATGTGTGTTTTTCCCTCTTTTAACAACTATTCCAGCACTGATGTGGTTTTTCTAATGCACCTTGAAACCTGGTCTGGTCATCTGTACTGTTTTCATGTCATCTGTAGAGGGGACTTCGGCAACTTCCTGGGTGATTGTTTTTCCATCTGATTCTTTCTCTTTCAAACCCATGGTTGGTTTTGGGCTCCACACGCTTGTGGAAGTCGTGCCAATTTGTCAGTCCTGTAAGAATTTGTATTACCACCGTATTTGTGTATTTTAAACAGTGTAAATAAACGAATTACTTGTATTGCTCGTGTTGGTTTAGTAGCTCATTATGTCCATTTCACTGGTGTTGGCCAAGAAACTATAACAGGGGATATCTATTTTGTGTCTAAAGCATCATTGTGTTGTAATGTGTTGCAATGCTGGTCATAGTGTAACGTCTTTTGAGCCTTTGGCATTAAACTTGTCCCGCACATGCTAATTTCGTTAGCACAGGGGTGCTTTTAAACAAGCTTATAGTCTTTAGGTTAACCCAAACATAAAAGGCAAAGTGTTTCAGATTGAAGCTTTCCAGGAAGGCAGGATTGATCAAGGCTAAAGTTTCTTTTTGTGTGTTATATGTTAGATTAGACTCCTGCAACAAACGACACTGATAAAAACACCTGAACCAGCCTAAATTCATTTAAATCAAATGCTTAATCAAAGAGCTGCAACTGCAGGGCCTGGACACCGCTGGCATAAAGCGTTAAATACTCGAGGCATTTATAGGTGGGTCACCAGCTGTACTGAACTCAAAATACTGTGCAAATCCTGTGCTAATAGGATTTGTAACTTGCTTGAGTTACGCCTCCGTAAACGTTCTTGTGTGGTAAAGACTGATCGCATTTGAAAGGTTTTCAGTCTCAGCTTTTCATATGCAGTAATTCTACTGAATAATATTATTGAAATTACGTTTATACAAATCCAGATTTGGGGTATAAAGTTCATTTAAATACATCACGTGTCAAATTCAAGGTTTTGTAAAACAGTCTTCCAGGGACTTTTCAAATGCATGAAAGTATTTTGGAATGTAAAACCGTTTATGTCCAAAAACAGACGGGGGTCAGTGGAGAGGGATCTTTATTTCTAAAACTTCACAACAACTACGTATGGCTACAAATAAGATGTAAGGCACAACCAAAAAAATTTCTTTAGTTTTTTTAAAAAAAAGGGTCCCTACTCACAAATTTCTGGTGAGAAGACATTTGGATGGGTTTATTTAGCCCCAACAATGACAGGATTTTTTATAGTGTATTCGTTTCCAAAACAGCACCTAATGAAACATCTCAATCTATACATTTCTAAAAAATAAACATTAGACAGGTCACGCGAACAAGTGCACTGAATGGTCCTCTCCTTGTGATTGATGCAGTTGGTCTGAAAACAGTGACATTTAAAATTTTGAATTAAAAAGTTACTGACATCACTGTCTTATAAATACTGATAATGATAAAATAGAAAAAGAGAAAAAAAAATTACTACAACAAGGTAACAGTTTTGTCCGTCAACAATGATATCTTCTACACTACACATAAATACTAGAAGCGTATCTGAATTTTGTACATTCTGAACACGCATGTTCAATTTAAAGAGACTACAACTAGTGCCCCGTACAAACCTGATTAACCGTTTCAAATATTTGCAGTTCAAACACACGATTGTTCATTTTGATTTGTCTGAAATGCAGAGCTTTGATACAGCTTTCAAAAATAGACATTTCTCTCTACACTCCTGTGCTCTTTTAGGACCGTTTAAAAATGTTACAATAGATAACAATGCTATAAACAATCTACATTAACAAACAGTTTATGCCACAAAGCAAGCTGGTAGTTTCAAGCAAAATGCTGGTGTGACCTGCTCTAGTGTGGATTGGATAATATTTGGTACCACTAGAGAAAGTCAAAATATCTGCATCTTAAATTTGATTTAGACTTCAATCAATAGAACTCTTCTAACCTAGATTGAATGAGAACACTTCCAATTTTGTTTTAACCATAACAGCAGGAACAGGCATTTAAATCTAAATGTGCTATATCTGAACTGCAGAGCAGGTCTGAACACCGATCTCTGTAACCTGTTGAGACACACTCAAAGCGTGATACAGAAAAGCATACACCACAACATCAAATATCTATGAGTTTAACGTCTCGTTTTTCACTGACCAAGCATGTTCATGGGCCCTACTGGGAAGTTCTCATATGTATTGTTCTACAGAAGTTTCTTTAGAGAGAAGATTCAGGTTCTACTACAACACCGTTTGTTTCAGGTGACTTTTTGGAACCCCTCTCAACCTCTACCGAGTCCACCCCTGTGCTTTCAGGCTCTTTAACCTCATTGTCTTCAGGTGTTGTGGTTTCCTGTTTAACTGCTTGCCCCCTCCCCGTCTCCTCAGAGTCACCTTTGTTGTCTGGCTCCTCCTGAGATGCTTTGTTAAGCTCCTCCATTTCTGCCTCTGTAATGGCCATCTCCATCTTGGCTGGAGGGTCTGACTGTTGGGGCTTTTTCTTGATGAAGAGCACATTACAGATGGCAAGTACAAGGGCAGAAAGAACCACTTCACACCCTGCCAGCAGGAAAACGTACATGTAGTTCTTTGTGGCATCCAGAAGGCGACCTGTGAAAATAAAGAACAGATGTGACATCACTTCCTGTGAATTGGCCAATCACTGTGGCCACCATCATGTCATTTAGGTCTCAGAGAAACCTTCCATGACTTATGGGCAACAGCTGTCAGTGTTGAGGTAAGTATTTGTTTTGATCAGTGGGTTAAAAACACCTAATAAGGAATTCTTAACAGGGAACCATGTGGTGTTGTATAAATAGATGCCCCTTATAGCCCCTAACAAAAGCTTCTTAAGGTATGTGAAAAGCCACCTTTACACTACTGTATGTCTTTCAATAAAGTTTTAAAAAATATAAAATATACTTTCTTTACCAAGTTATTTGCAGTAAAAATGATGACATCACATATCCTTCATATAAATTAATGTCCTTATATATCCTTAAAATAAATAAATGTAAAATATTTCAGTTGATTGTTGTTAACTACCATGTCATGTTTTTTAATGCTTTATGGTTTTATTTAAATGTAGAAAACTGACCTGCTCCAGGAGGTCCCACCAACACAGCAATGGCTTCAATCAACAGCACCAAGCCAATGGCACTCGAGAACTTTTCTGTTCCCACAATGGCCATCAACACCTCAAACTGTAGGGCTCCAACCATGCCATAGGAGATACCAAAGAAGATGCAGAACACCACAAGAGAGGAGTAGTCTTTGGCCATGGAGCCAACAAGGTCAGTGGTGCCGTTGAAGATCATGGCAAAACTGAAAAAGTAAACGCACCGTGGACGCACCCACTTAAGCCCTGCGATGATGCCACACGTGGGCCTGGCAAAAATATCAATGAACCCCAGTATGGTGAGCAGCAGGGCCGATTTAGTGTCCTCATTACCCATTTCTTTTGCATAGCTGACCACAAACACAGGAGGTACAAACAGGCCAAGAACCATAATAGCTGCAGCCAACGTGTAAATCACAAACCCACGATCTTTAAACACAGTGAAATCAAGCAGTTTGGGTTTTGCTTTGGGTTTAGCCTCTTTTACTGGTTCATCCACCTGGTTCTTTTTTGGAGCCGTCAGGGGCCTCATGAGGGCCCCACACGCGCAGCAGTTCAGCAGCAAGCCTCCAAGGATGAGGAAACCTCCACGCCATCCATACTTGTACTGAAGAACCTGGCCAAGAGGAGACAAACAGCACAGAGCCACAGGGCTTCCTGCTGCAGCCAAACCATTAGCCAAAGGCCTTTTCTCACTGAAGTATCTGTTCAGCATGATGAGTGATGGCTGAAAGTTCAAGGCAAGACCCAAACCTGCAATAAGTCATGCGAGTGTTGATATTATTATGATATTTTTATTGTATGATATTTTATGTCATAATGAGAAATAATGCCTTTGGAAAAGTTATAAGCTATATATCAATTATATATAAAGTTAAATATCAGTTCTCACCCGTTATGACTCCTGTGCTCAGATAAATATGGATGATGCTGGTGGCAAAGGAGGCTATGATCATTCCCAGGGAGGCAAGAAGGCCGCCCCCCATCATCACAGGGCGGCACCCAAAACGATTTACCAAGACGCTACATAGTGGTCCTGCAGCAGGCAAACCTCCTTTAGCATGCATGCTATTGGCTTGTATAATGATACTTTGCATAGACAGACATTGCAGATAACCCATTTTATTTTGCTTCCACATTTGTATAAAATGGCATGTCATTTGCATAGTGGGCAATTTACATTTATAACGCAGCCAGACACTCCCATGCTCACATCTTAGGTGTAACATAGTTTTATAAGAACTTAAAGGTTTTGTTTATCATCATACAGCACACAAGACATCCTTACCTGAGCCATAAAGCATAGCCAGAAGAATGGAAGAGATCCAAGCTGTGTCACTGTAGCCCACTCCAAACTCCCGGATGAGCTCTTTGAAGAAGACGCTGACCGCTTTAGGAAATGCATAGGAGAAGCCAGTAATGACGAAGCACCCGAAGAGGACAGCCCACCCCCAACCTCCATCAGGTGCCTTGACCCCACTGTCACCCGTGTCTAATGCCACTCCACCCATGATGCTTACCACAGGTCTGGTCTCAAATCTACATTAAAAGAAAATGGTGATTATTCCCACAGAAATTAAACATTTTTCTGAGGAAAATATCTTCACAACTGTACATGTAAATGAGTAGTCAACTGCCAAACTCATGATTTTCATTTTGTTTTCAGAATAGCTTCGTACAGGAAGAACTGTTCCTTTTGCTTGGCATCCTGGATTTACACCCTTCAAGTCATGTGCCTGCCAAGAATCCTCCCTCAACATGTCACTCACGTCTGGGTGCAACATGTTAAACGTAATACCACAAGTACTGCAATACCTTACAACTTGTGAAGATCCAGTTTCACAAGCACCTTTTATGTTAGATCAGAGTAATAATTTCGTTGCCTCTAACATACTGTTCAATGCGTGAACTGCCATGCCCTCACATTTCTCAACAATCAGAGCTGTTAAAAAAAAAAAAACACTTGCTAAATACACAACATCCGTAAGATGTTGCATGTTAGTCCTCTTCTCGTGTATCATTTAGTTTCTCATAAACTTTTATCAAAACAGACATGAAGCATCTACTAATTTTGACCTTCTTAAAAGGACAGAAATGCCTTAATGTACAAATATTTAAGTCATTTAAGTCATTATAACACTAATTTAAAACAAGCTGCTGGTCTTAATAATGTGAATTCTGAAACTAGTATCCAAACACCACAAGAAACTACAAACGCTGATCAAAAGCTGGACTGGTGACACAAGAAACGGTATAACACAACTTATTAAAAATAAATCACAGCAGTACAATTGGAGTAATGTGTGGATATACAAACAAATATTAGTGACATGCCAATAGAAAAAAATGACTGCTATACAAAACATTGATGTTCAGCAGAAATTTCTTGACCAACCAATATATGCAACCTACCTTGCTTAAGGTCCCTAATAACTGATTCTCTCTAGCTGTAAGCAGCACAGCCTCCCATATATCTACCTCTCCTAGTAAGGGTTTTCTGGGGGCGGGCTTTTTGGGGGAGGCACACTTCCAATGGGTAAAAACCCACCCAGAGCCATTTGGCTATCCTAATTTAAGACACTGACATTTTCTTTAGGGGTACTATTTTCACTGTCTAGCATCATATGGAGTAAAGATTAGCTTGTGTTGGTCTATCATTCCACTTATATCTATATATATATTGTGTCATTGGGGTTGTTAGGGTTTTAATGAATTTGTAGGGGTTAGATTTTAGGCCACAGCTGGTTGGCTGTTTAATTCATTAACTATAAACTTGTCTCTCCATAGTAATTAGTGGCACGTGCAGATTCTAATCTGTCAAGCGTAATGCGATCCTACAGTATGAGAGATTACGCAGTAAGTTTTGATTTGCAATAAGAGCATTAGATATTTATCCCAACTACCGACACCCATCTTTTATGTATCTAACTTCTGTTTATTAATATTTTAATTATTATGACTGAATGATTGAAATGAAGGCAAATATATTCATCATTTGAACTCTCCGGCTACGTTCTCCTCTTAAAAGGGTCTTAGAGCAAATGAAGTTTTTTTAAACATCATGTATGATGACAAATGGCTTTAACGAAGTATTTGGACTGACTTTGTGTACCACTAAAAAAGACGCATGGGCTATAGCTCAAGGATGCGATATAAACACGCTTTGCGTGTGCTGTGTACCAGACTAAATATACCGTAAAGAGATTTTGTGCCATCAATAATATGAATTATTGTCACCCTGTGTCTAAATATTAGCACGCAATGCATCTGATGCACCGGCGCGCTCTGGTCTACGTGCCAAACGTGACTTTCATACCCATCCATAGGATGAACTCGGTGCCGACGCTGCGCGTTTATATAAACAAATATGTATCATAATATTTTATCACATAGAAAAAAACATTTTCAGGGGCTGATGTAGCAAAAACTTACTACATGCCGCGATGAAGAATGCTAGTCCTATATATGTATCTTACATGTATCGGTATGTGGTTATATTATATAAGCCCTGTACAGTTATTCTATTTCTAAGATAAAGTGTATAATGTATTACATTACATGCTCCAAATTATAATATAAGGTTTTCAAAAGGTGTTATTGGTTGATTCGTTTCCATAACCTGTTACTCGTAACTAAATTCGCAGTCTCACAACATCTCCATCGAAGCCCACCCGGATTCAGCATCCCCCCTTCCTCGCGCACGTATGTATAACATGCGCAAAAGCGTCCAATCATTTCCTTCGACACTCATGTTGACATATTTAAAGGCATTAGTTCTTTACATACCTTAACGATGCTTAGTTACTAAGGTTTTCCTCTAAGTTTGCTCCTCTGTGGTCAGGACCATCACGTTCGCACGGCACACATATTTTGAATAAGACCGACGAATAAGATGCGGAGCTTGAATGATGCTCGGGCGACTGTGGCGCTTATCTGACTGTAGCCGGTTCTGTCGCCTGTGAATCACTTGAGTCACGCTGACGTGCAGCCAATGATGCTGCTCTGTGTGAGGGCACTACGTGCGTTTTCCCCACTACCCTCTCTCTCTCGCTCATCCCCATACAAACCATGTGCTCAAGGGATTTAATGGGGATTTGCGTACCGTTCCTCGTTGAATATTTGAAGCATCAGCTTTGTCTGTCTTTAGCCAAGCTGGGTTCTGCAAGGTACACACACACACACACAC
>JBAJNP010007121.1:0-23470 GCA_036877545.1 Yasuhikotakia modesta | reverse complement strand
ATGATAGACTATTGTTTGTTATCCTAAAGGAATCACTAAGTGGTCTAAGTATATGTATTAAATTCTGTTGAAGGCACAGAACCATAAAATGTTTGTCCAATAACTGCTTTCAGCCCGAATGCAATCATTAGATGTCCTCCTGTTAAACTGCTCACGCATACAATCTTCTTTATGTCTTGTAGGAGGCGTGGCTTTGGGGAGCGCTACGATTGGAGGGCAGGATCGTAGCTTGCTTTTGCTAGCCTCTGAAAACAACTGTCCAGTTTACTTAAAAAAAAGCCATAATCACACAGCTATGAAACAGCAGTTGTTTGCAGTAGTTAAGCGTAGCTACAGCTCTGTTAATCACAAAAACACGGCAACAATAGTGAGAATAAAGTAACCGCGTAGATCCTGGTAATAACGTTCATCCGCGCGTCGGTCTCCCCATTTATTCCTCCGCTGCGAGGTTCCATTACACACTGTCACACACTGTCGCTTAGACAGCATTGATTAATGCATAAAACCTCAGTGCAGCCAACTCTGCACAAGAGAAAATTGTTAAAAGGTTTAAGCCATTTAAACCTCATTGTCATCCCGGAGCTACAAACAGGGTGTGCGGTTCTGCTATGTTAACTCAATTAGCTGTAGGTGAATATAATCTCTCGCTCTCCCTTCTGCATCTGCCCGGCGCCGCACAGAGGGGCCGCACCAGTCTAATACCGAGCGCACCCCCCCGAACGCAGCGCACAGCCGCTCTCAAGAACTCTGTAGAGGGTGAGGTCGCCCAACTGGAAAATACAGCCTTATTGTGGATGAAATGGGATTTTTAATTGGCTGCCGTTGCATACACCACGAAACGCGCACGTTTACAATTATAGCGCGTCCTCAGTCAAGCTCTGCCGCTTTAACTGCCTCGCCTTCACGCAAAAGTTTCTCGCTCCGATTCGATAATAACCATAAGGCCTTAATTGTCTCTTCACCTAATCAGATTTAAATAGCTCTTCTCATTTCTGTCTCCACGAACGAGATCGCCGGGATGAGAGTGTTTTCAGTCTAACAGCCTTTTCAACAGATGTAACGTGTCAGAAAATGTTCAGTGTCTCTAATCAGACTTCCTGTGTGTGTGTGTGTGTGTGTGTGTGTGTGTGCGCGCGCGCATCAGGACTCATACGGTCCAGGGTTCGAGGGGCAGACGCTGCTGGTTCTGGGATCTTGACGTTTTTGGACAGTCACTGTGAGGTGAATAAAGACTGGCTGCCGCCGCTGCTGCAACGAGTCAAAGAGGTTTGATTTTTACTCAGTTCATATTTAATGTTTGTATTCAATTTTATCAGGAGTGCAGAGTCCACAGAGGAATTCTGACTGAACTCTGTAAATATTTGAGATACTAAATGAACGTGAAAATGTTGTGTGAATGCATTAAAATGTTCTTGCTGCCAAACTCATTTGTAAATGAAAAATATACATAAATTGATTAATTCAATTCATTTAAAAGTGCAAAAAGGTTTTTTTCCCACTAGCACGAAATTCACAAAACCGCATTATTCGAAACGCATTTCATTCATGCATTTTTAACAGGTACTTTGAAAAGCAAAAGTGCTGACACGTCGCAAGTTTTCTTTTCTTTCAGCAGAAGGAGATTGTGTGGCATAAAGGGTTGTAAGGTCAGCGTGTGTGTGATGCGCGTGTGCGTGTGTGTTACTCTCAGTATATTAATGCTTGCTGATTTTCCACCACTGTTATAAAATCAAGCCATTCGGACACATTGTGGAGTCGTCCACGTTCCCACCAAACCTCACGTTTTTTGTCTCATTTTGTGACGTTTAATGTTCAGGAGCCGACCCGTGTCGCCAGCCCCGTGATTGACATCATTAACATGGACACGTTTGCCTACGTCGCCGCGTCGTCAGACTTGCGCGGAGGTGAGCGCTGCACTTACGCTCGTCTGATTCGCCGTCCCGTCGCTGACATCAGAGGGCGTCGGTCGCGTTCCCCCAATCAGCTGTGTCACGCCAAAACAAATCTAACAATTAGCCGTGATTAAAGCCCCGCCCACTCATCTGTGCTACGCTTTCATTATCGCTGCGGCTGTGGCATATAATTACCGCTTATAAAAATCTAAATTATGAGGAATTATAGCAGAAAGAGCTTCATTGATCTTTCTCTGCTGTCTCTCCATGCCGCAGGTTTCGACTGGAGTCTGCATTTTAAATGGGAGCAGCTATCTGCTGAGAAGCGAGCCAGAAGAGATGACCCCACTGAGCCCATTAAGTAGGTGAAGAAAAACAGTCTGTTCATGTGAGAGAGAGAGAGAGAGAGAAAGAGCGAGAGAGAGAGAGAGCAAGAGAGAGAGAGTATTTTAGGTTGTTTTAAAAATGTTTCCATTAAATAACATTTTAGAACCTATTTCTAGGTTTTAGATGTTGTGTGATTAACATCATAACATTGTTGCTTGGTTAGAAGAACGTTATTTAAGCATTTTTAAATTCTGTTCCACTAACTGCTAAAGAACGTTTTTGATATTTGACATGAAAGGTTAAAAAACATTAAGCTTACATTACTGTAATTTTTGATGAACCTTTAGAGAACGTTAATAAACATTCTCAGAACGTTCCCTGTCAGCTCTGTTGGAGCACCATGTTTAGAATTTATAGACGTTTAAGAAACTCATTTTTATCTCCAGCTTTAAGTTCTTCTCTTGCTGCGGTGTAGCTCACGTTCTGAGAGGCTGTTGTGATGAAAGCTGTTAAAAGCTCAGATAGGCAGGCAGTCGGCTGAGATCGTCTCAGGCCGCGTCTGCGCATGCTGTGCACCGTTGCAGCTCTGCAGCCAGTCTGAGACTCTGCCAGTCCCAGCGCCAACAGATGCAGAATAGATCAGAGATAGCTGCGCCAATAACAGTGTGAGTGTGTGTGTGTGTGTGTGTGTGTGTGTATGCATTCATCTGTGTGTGTGTATGCATGCATGTTTGTGTGTGTGTGTGTGTGTATGCATGCATCTTTGTGTGTGTGTGTGTGTGTGTGTGTGCACAGAGGGTAAGTGGTCTATCACTATGGGTTTTGAAATACACCAAACTAGTAATCTTTTAATCTCCTCATGACGTGTACGTACTGAGGGCAGGGCTATAGTGAATGACTGTCCAATGACAGGGCAGTTTCTATCCCTCCAAATTAAAATGATTCAATCAATCCCTGAAGAATATAATCAAGTCTTAATTTATTTCTCATTTCAGAAGTCGTTTCACTTGGATGTGCGTCGCTGTAGATAAGAGACAGTCACAACTTTCCTGTTGACTACAGACTCTATATATCTGAGCACGACAACACATAGATTTGTAGGTGGGATTTTTTGACCCGGGCTATAAGCAACCGCCCACAAACATCAAGACAGCCAGTTTTCATAAAATGCAGTTTTCAGTAGAAACTAAAAACATTAAATGCTGTACGTGAGATTTCCTTTTGTCTGATTTGTACTGTATTTTTAAGCCTGGCAGTAATGAATTCATTTCATTGACTTGCACAGTGTTATTCCAGAAATCAATTTTAATGACCGCATTTCATTCGCACGCTCTCATCTTTAAAATCCACGACAGGTTTTTCCACTTTCCGCTCATTTGCAGAGCACAATTGTGGAGCTTTTGAGCTTTGTGTCTGGCTGACTAACAGATGAGAACAGATGTGAAAAGTAAATGAATTCGAGGCCCTGAGGAGAGGCGGAATAAAACAATATGTCCTTCTACTTCACAACGAGAGATTACGGCTGATGATTCAAATGACTTCCGTAATACGGGACGTTTCTCCCAGTGTCCTTAACGTTTGAAGCAGCTGTCTGAGAGCGTTGTGTTGAGTTTCATCAGGAGACTGAGAACAAAGACGCTTCATCCTAAAACTAACTTCACTTAGTCAGTTTCCGTGGCCTTACAATCAGTCTTGTGTGGCAGCACAATTTTAAACAGACACGTGGATTTCTGAGGCTAGCAATAGCAAGCTAGCTTCTCAAAGCCACACCCCCAACCCATGAACACAAACACAGCTTGACAGCCAAGCAGGACATCCCATCATTTTTTCAGACCGAATGCAGTGATTGGTTGGACATTTTGTTTCTAGAAAAGACTGCCTGTCTTGCCTTTAATTACTTTTACTTCACCCCAGAACGCCCATCATCGCAGGAGGGCTTTTCGTGATCGACAGATCGTGGTTCAATCATCTGGGGAAATATGACACAGCCATGGACATCTGGGGAGGGGAGAACTTCGGTGAGTCATTAATATGCATGAGAGCATCTGTCCAATGACATTCAAACCTTCAATCACTTTCCTTCAATGACGGATTGATAAACTTGTTGATCTCGTCTCATCAGAGCGAGGAAATGTCACGCAATGGCATTTGAACTTAGAAATGGCTTCTCTTGATCTCTGAAATCAATTTCTCAAACCATGTCTGTTTTGAAGACATTTAACTGCAGTTATTTTTCTTGGCTATTTGAGATTGTTTTGTCTTTGTTTGGTTTGCATTATTGTGTGTTTCCTGGGAATCATACCTGTGATTGTGTTACTCAGATGTTGCTCTAGCACACAGAACTGAGTTCTCAATGTCCCATTTGAGTATAAACTTCATTTAAAAATGTCATGTAAAAATAGATATATTGTTGACCACAGTTTGCATACTTCATATATTAACATTTTAAAGCCTTTTTCTCCATTTCTTAAGACCTGGTGTTTATGGTTTGTTGTGTTGTGTTTGTAGAAATCTCGTTTAGAGTTTGGATGTGTGGAGGAAGTCTGGAAATCGTTCCCTGTAGCCGAGTCGGACACGTCTTCCGGAAAAAACATCCTTACGTTTTTCCAGAGGGCAATGCCAATACGTACATAAAGTAAGAGGTGCAACTGATAACATTTATTTAAATCCAGACATGTGAAAAATGTTTTTAATAAAAGATTCCTGCTAATAATGGATGTTACCTCCTCCTAACAACAACAGAGGACCTTGTTTCGTCCTTGGGGGCCGGTAACCTGTATATTTGAATATGCTAATCTTTTTTATTTTTATCTCTGTTGAACGGTTTCTCCTGTCTTGAATTTTTCTGCCACAGATAGAGATAATGTATCGACTTCTCCTAGAAGGAAATCTGCTATGTAAAACTTGTTTGCTTTTATCACGTTTTGCCTCTCGGGAAACCTCCGCACGGCGCCGTATGAAATATTGAGGGCACAGCACAACATTTTTCTGACTCTGACTGGCGGTGTGATGCACTCCGTCAACAAAATCTGTTTCCTCATACAGTTCAGAAGCGCTAATGAATAATTGCTGAAGGTATTAGTTGGTTTTACTAGATACTCCTGAAATGCGTGTCCATGTATGCCTGCTGGTTAAAGTTAGTTAAGTGTCAGTCAGATGTGGTTTAAGAAGTTGTGTAATTTGCAGCGTATAATGCTAATGATGCATAAATTTGCCTGGCGGCGAGACTTTTTCCTGCATTATGATTCTGTTGCTGTACTGATGATGTCTTTGAGGGACACGTTCAGCAGAACGTTGGGGGAATGTTTTCCTAACGGATCCATTAGTAATAAAACTTCAAATTTTTTTTTAGTTCTGGGAATGTTTGAGAGAACATTATTTAAACGTCTTTAAATCTGTAATGTTTTTAAAACATTTCACTAACAATGCAAGAATTTTTTAAAACATTTATAGCACATACCACAAAAATGTCTTTTGACAGCTTTGGGAGAACTTAATAGAGAACGTTAGCCAACGTTCTGAGAACGCTTTTTCTGTTTCAGGAACACCAGGAGAACAGCTGAGGTTTGGATGGATGAGTTTAAGCTGTTCTACTACTCGGCCCGACCAGCAGCCAGAGGAAAATCCTACGGGGAGTGAGTGACTGGCGTCCAGCGTGTGTTTGTGTAACAGGGGCATTACAGAAAGATTCATGTCTCACTCCTCTCATTCTCTTCTTCTCTTATCAGCATTCACGACAGACAGGAGCTTCGCAAGCGCCTCATATGCAAATCCTTCAAGTGGTACTTGGACACCGTGTACCCAGAGCTGAAGTGAGTCGGGCGGAGCGCGGCGTGTGCGCTGGAGTGTGTGGGCCAGCCGTGATTGATGATTGCAAATTGCTGTGTTATTATTTAGCACGGCGTGAACGGCTCCTCTGTGTCTAAAGCTTTTTTGTTGTACTCCGAGCTGCTGTCTGTCTGCTCTCATTGGTCACAAGGGAAGGATTTCAGCCGCTGCGGCCGTTACTGCATGCTAGCGTTGCAGGGCTGTACGCTAACGTTGTCATAAGGACTTGGAATTTGGGGTTTTGAAATGCACCAAACAAGTAGACACTGAAAATGAAAGAAAAAGCTCTTAATTTATTCACCACTTTCTTCAGCCAAACACAACCAAGGTTATATTTAATATTATTCTGGCTCTTTCCAGCTTTATAATGGCAGTAAATAGTGCCATTATAAAGAGATATTTTATTTCAAAATGTGCATCCATCAATCTTAAATGATCCATACGACTTCAGAGAGTTAATAAATCTCTTCTGAAGAGAAAAAATACATTTGTGAAAAAAAGATATTTTGAGCTTATTGGGCAAACAATACATCATGCATCCATGTAAACAAACTAAATTCAAACATAGTGGCACATTGATGAAGTCAAATCTTAAAGTTCATTTTTGGGTTAACTGTTCCTTTAAGGAATACAATGAATTATAGAAACATAAGATATACTTACACTATCATGCATTAGACACCTTCACAAGTAATGGTTTTATCTTTAGCAGAGCTAATCTTTATTTGAGACGTGTCTTCGCAAGTTTAACTTTTTCAGCCTGACAGAAAACGTTTGCGCACTTTCTCTTTCTATAAAACCCAATGAGATGCAGCCGTGGTGAGAGACGTAATTTGCAAGTTATGATTAGATACAGACTTTTATTCCGGTGCTAAGTTCACGGGCGGACAGGTGCGAGAGACTTCTGACACCTGATCAAACCTCTGATCGTTTTCACAGCATACATTCATTTTCAGAGTGAATCGTCACATCAGAGCTCTGATCTGCTGTCTCTGAATTCCCATACTTAGCTCAGATAATCTTTTTATGCTGTTTGTGGGTGAGGCTGGTCATCTGAAACACAGCCCCTTCTTTACAATTCATTTGTGTCTAGTTTTGTCTTACAAACGGCTTGAAAGCGTCACAGAATCATCGATTTAGTTTTTTTGTCTACAATGAAATTCCACTCTGCTCCGAAACCAGAATACAGACCATCGACCCGGACGCAGAACTTCTTAACGGATCTTTTTAAAACCAGTTTTTCTTCAGTTCAGATTGTGATTGCTCGTTTTTAGAGGCCGTGCAATAAATGCAGCCAGCAGACACCAAATGAATGGATTTTTGTGGTCTTTAAAAAAGTATTTGATAAAACATTTAACCGCTTGACCTCCTGCAGGTCTAACAAAGAGAAGTTAAGTGTGAGATTTCTAGAATTAATAAGAATACAAAAGAATTAAGAATCTGTTTCTTTTCCTAAATCCAGAGTTCCAGATGATTCCGATGCCAAATCCGGTGTGATCCGGCAGAGACAGAACTGCTTGGAATCTCGTATCGTTAACGGACAGGATCTCCCAGTTCTGACACTCGCACCTTGTCTCGGCACCAAAGACGTACCAGCAGCCAATCAGGTACAAGATTCTCTGACTTCCTGTGAGAGGGAAATAATGAGGACAGATCCTGTTTCTCATGTTGATGATCAGTGATATTTGTGTCATAGCTGTGGGGGTCCCAGCTAACAATCTTGGGTTGTGAGAACATTTCCTGGAAGTAACAATAACGTTTAAAATGTTTTCTAGGAACAGAGACGTGCAGTTTTTTTAGTCGTTGTATTAACATTATTGCTCGGTTACAAAAGAACGTCATTCAGACATTTTTTAATTGTAATGTTTTAAACGTTTCGCCAACATCAATGTTTTGATGTCACTTTTAGGAAATGTTTAGAGAACGTTTTGAGTCAGTGTTCCTCGTTAGCTGCGGTTACATTATAAAATAAAAATAAATGCAAGCACAGAACTGTTCTCTCACCACGAATCAATGACATCTAACACAGTTAGGCTGGTCACAGTGTGACTGAGAGACATGCTGCATAACATTAAATGCCGTGCAGTCGGGGGGGGCGGCTGCGTGTTGAAAGGGCAGCTTTAACAGAGAGGTAATGGGATTTAATTCAGGTCACATTTTTGCTCTGCTGTTTAATTATATTAAACAAAGAGGTGCCCTCTGGTCTCTGAGCAGTAATCTGCTCCGCTGTCACCCGGCATGAGTCTCTGACATCTGCACTGACTCCAGATCTCACTTACATTCCAATACAGCTACTGAATCTGAATTAAACCCCAGCCAACAGTTTTAGGTTTTAAAAAGGTTTCAGAAACATTCTCATTTTGTATCAAAAATGTCAAATGTTTGTTGTGTTAACATTATTGCTTGGTTTTAAAACTGTTATTCTATTTTATTCTAACATTTTTAAAACATTCCACTAACCTAATAATGGCTGATATGATATAAAGTGTTAAACATGCTAGCAACTTTACAACAGGAATGTTTTTGACAACTTTGAAAGAACTTTTAGAGAATGTTAGCCAACGTTCTGAGTATATTCCCTGTTAGCCGTGGTGCAGAATGAAAATGGAACGAGAAATCAATTGTAGATTTGTTGACTAATATTTCAGTCTGAATTTTGTTATCATGCATCACATGAAATATTATAGAATAATCCCTTTTAAAATTAAACAATTTTCAAATTATAATTTACCCCAAAATCTTCAAAAAGACGCACAAATGAGACACCGAGGGCTTTATCTGTTATGCCTGTTTGATGAAACTCTTTTGTTGTCTGTCTCTGCAATCTAGTGAATTTCTCTTCCTGTCATTCCAATTTGTTTCCCAATTCAACATCCTGCAGGGCAAACCGCTTCAATTCAAACTCCTGAATTGAAAGAGGGCAACATTTGTTTTGTAACTCTGCATTCTGGTCATAAAGTCTCGAATCCTCATTCTGGTTGTAACACTGTGGACCATTCTACCCAGAAACCGTGTTTATATAACTAAATTTCTCTCTTGTTGCGAACATGTTTACTTTTCAGATGTTTACTCTAGCCCAGAGACGATAAGAGATATTGATTTGGGGCCAAAACACAACAAAAGCGGTTCCAGGGCTCTTAAGTGTGTTGGTAACACAGTGAGAACATGTTTCCCTGCTGAGAATGACCTTGTTAAGCGTCTGCAAGCCTCAGCAGATGGGAAGCGCTACATCTGTAAGCCCACAAAAGCACGTTTTTGTGCTGCCCGGTGTGTCGTTCTCTCTGTGTGTGTCTCTGAGCGGCAGACGAGACATCATCTCAGAGGAAGACTCACAGCGTTGATGTTTTCTTCCAACATTGTGTCCCTGATTACCATTTAAGTGAAGCTGAAAGATTAGAACAGACGTCTTTGAATTAACAAGACGGCTTTACAAACGCAAACCTACAGTAGGAAAGATGAATTGTAAAGTAAACTCGAGGGAAACCATTTGGAGAATGTTCTATAAGTAGTATTGCATTTTTTTTAGTTTATTTGTTCAGTTTATTTGTTTGGTCCAACTGGACTACTAAAAATGGTTAAAGAAATAATTGTGTGGAAATGGGAAAATACTAACCAGCTAACAGGGATTGTTTACAGAACATTGGCTAACGTTCTCAAAATGTTCTGATGCTGAACCAAACAAACTGTGATTGGTTGCTGTACATGTCAGTCAAATCTAACTAGAAGAACTTCAAATAATCTTCAGAAGTTCAGTAACTGGCAATTAAATTCCCTCGTTTCCTCAGGAAGCTCCTCATATTAGCAGCAAAGACCAAAACAATCACTTGAAATCTGTGAAATCTTGTTGAAAGGAAACGGCTACAGTTTTTTCCCTCCATTCTATGTTATTTTAGCATCAAAAAAAGCCTCGACAGCAACAAGCGCGTTTGAAGCGCTGAGACTGTGTTCTTGTGTTGCAGGAATGGATCTACACCCACGGACAGCAGATCCGCCAGCAGCAACACTGTCTGTCGGTCTTCACCACTTTCCCAGCCTCACAGATCCTGCTGGTGCCCTGCAACATCAGCGACGGGAAGCAGGTACATCCGACGTCTCTGACAGTCTATAAATCATCCTGCACTTACCAAACTCCCGCACCGACCGCCGGGAGGGGCTTCGCTCCCGTCCGCGTCGGCGGTTTCTCATCTCATGTTTGTCACGCCGCTGTCAGACCAGCAGAAACATCAGAAAACATCCTCTTGATTGTGTTGTGGTGCAGGAATGTGTTCATGTCTGTTCATACTGTAATAATGTGTGTGTGTGTGGCTGCAGGAAAACTGCAGAGCTTTGAAGTGGATTTTTCTTAGCTGAAAGAATTAATTGAGACCTTTTCTCACTAGGAGGAAACAGAGATATGAGTGAGATCTGGTGATGTGTTCAGACTACAGACAGTACAGTACACGTGTGGTACATATAGATCATGATATAGATCAAATCATTTTAGGGGTGTTTATTTATCATTGAAGGGTCCCGGGGGGCATCACGATCATTTTTTAAAATAAAACATGCATTAAAATAAACCAAAAAGCAACACTAATATAAAAATCAACATGTTTCCTGATGTGTAGTCATTTTTATTATGAATATACATGTTTATAGCTTTATGTGAAGTCTGTTAGTGTGTGTGTGTTGTGTGTTGATGTGTGTGTGTTGTGTGTTGATGTGTGTGTGTTGGTGAGATAATGTTAATGTGTGTGTGTGGTGTGTTAGTGTGTGTGTGTTGGTGAGATAATGTTAGTGTGTGTGTGTTGGTGAGATAGTGTTAGTGTGTGTGTTGGTGAGATAGTGTTAGTGTGTGTGTGTGTGTTGGTGAGATAATGTTAATATGTGTGTGTGTTGGTGAGATAGTGTTAGTGTGTGTGTGAGATAGTGTTAATGTGTGTGTTGTGTGTGTTACTGCAGCGTTGGCAGAAATCTGGCACTCATCTGGAGCACTTGGCCTCGAGGTTCTGTGTGGACAGTGAGATGGCTCTGGACGGCATTGAGAGCAGTAAGATGCTGGTGATCAGCCCATGTGAGCTGTCAGCACACACTCAGAGATGGGAGATGCCGTTTTCCTGATTCTCCTCCACTGCACGAGAGAGAGAGACAGAGAGAGAGAGGGAGGGTGACGTGTCCGGCTGCCGTGTCTGCTCTGCTTGTCTTCAGCACAGCCCAGGTACGCAGGAATTTAAACAACCTCATCATTTACACACAAGACTAAAACTGCACTGTGTGGTTTTACTGGTTAGTACTGGTTTAAGATGAGCTTTTAAGGCAACATTATATTTAGAACTATTTCAACAGTAACTAAATTACATTTTAAATTAAATTACATTTGCTGGAAATAACATGTCAGATAGTTCAGTGATGATAACTTCATTATCTTAGAGTCCTTTATCTTTTTGTCCTCTTGCTTCATTGATAATAATCATGTCTGGTTTTGTTAATGTAGTTCATGTATCTTGACCGATTGTCTTACTGTTTCTCTGTTTAGGCTCCCCAGAGTCTGTCATTCCGATGTTCTCCAGAAGTCTGGCAGATGGACTCACCAAAACTATGGGACACACGAGTGATGCACACTAGAGACTGACGCACAACGTTTCTTCTTGTTTAGCTTGAGCCCAAAAGAGAGCACTTGTACCGCACATCTGCTTGCACATTAGCAACTAATAAATGCCCTATTTTTTCTTAACGGCCTAGTACTTGTTTTTATTTCACCCCATGATGGCTTAAGGAAGGAGCCATTCGAACATCCCCAATTTTGTTGGTTAAATGACATTAAAAAATAGACGAATCCGAGACGTCTCACGCAGGCGTGTTAATTAGCATGTGGGGAGCGCAGCGTAAGCTAGCTGCTGCATGCAGTTGCAGTTTCTTGCAGAATGAACTCGACTGGTTTGTTCTCACAGCTCTGCGGCTGCTGTTGGCAGGAGGAGAACTGACACTGTTTGGCTGGAAGATCTAAATAAAGCGCAGCCACATCTCCACACGCCCAGACGACAGGGAGGATCCAATTACCACATCCTCAGTCTCTCCTGCTTTTCTCATTAGAAAGGCTGAGATCCGCAGGAGCCGAGAGAACGGTGAGACACAAACGTGCCGCAGCTCAAACGTTCTTGAACGTTCTGGGCAAGGTATTAAAAATGGTCTTGCAGTAACGTTACGAGAACATTTTTAATGTTATCTATAATAGCAAGTAATTAGTGCAACATTAAGAACTCATGTTTAAGAACCACAAACACAATAAGAACTCAAAGTTTTTATAACCAACAAATAAGGTTAAAAATTTAGGTTTTGAACGTACTTTCAAACCAGCTTAATAGAAACGTTTTTACAAGCTAAACTTGTTAGCTGGAAACGCCTCATGACTTGCACTCAGTAATTGAATCCAGTTTTCTACAGCCGCTCTGATGTCATCACAGTTGCAGCTTTATTAAACTTCACCGGTTTAGTGTGTTGAATTGCAACAGATGTGTAGAATAATATGGGCAGGATTGAATTACTGCGCTGTGCTGAAGGTGTTTATTTGCAGACGCTCTCTGTTATTGTTTCAGCACCTGAGTCGCTAAAGGAATTATGGGAGACAGCAAAAAAACTCCAAAAATTCCTGATCTTGTGAGTCGGTTGGGGGATACAGAGAAACGCCGGCACTGCACTGCATCACTGCACTCCTGTGATGCAGATGAATCTGCCGTTTAAATGCTGAATGTGTGCTTAACTACACGTGTCTGCATCTGTGTCTGTTTATAAAGCGTTTGATTATCATTTGATAAATGCATCCTGTCATATTCAATAGAACATTTAAAGCTGCAATCTGTAACTTTGCAGGTACATGTTCAATAGATCTCCTGCCCCGATGCACAACTGTAAGATTATGCAGCGGATGTGTTGAAACTTTGTTTGTAGTTTTCTTGCAGCAGTTTAACTCCACCAGGCAAAAGTTAAAGATTGCAACTTTAATAAAACACATCAAACTGAATATATATTGACTGCTGTTCTTTGAATCCGTTGGCAAAGTCCTCAGCCGCTACACAAAACACAATAATGGCGTGTGTGCGGAATGCTAAACGTAAAGAAATCAAAACTTTTCACAACAGACAGGAAGCGCAACATCTCCGGAGGGCTGGAACCGCAGCCCTGCACCGCCCTGATAAAGACGCATCCGGACTAAACAGAGAACGCAGCCGCGGCCATGACCTTCAGCATCGTTCACTCAAGGTGGATTAACTTCCAGCACAGGCCGCAATTCAGATAGAGAAACATATTAGGCGCTTTATTGTGTCTCAGTGGAGCGCAATTATTCCTGGCTTGGCATTGTATGAAAATGAAATGTAATCACTGAAATACAGCAGGTGTTTTATTCCACTTGTAAGGCTGGAGTGATCGACGGACAGCCTTTTGTCTCTGTGTGCATCACTCTTGTCACTCTCAAGAGAGATTTTCCAGCCCTCTAGACACATGGAGGGGTGGGGGGCAATCGTTACCAGCTCTTAAAATGGCTGTCAGGGGGACACTAGCAAGCTGTCACTGTGGGTTATCGCAGGCGGTGACCGAATAACTCAGCAGCCCTAAACGTTGTGCTAGAGCGTCGCACGGGCCAGAATATAAAGTATATGAAGCGTGACGAACTCAGAATGAAAGTAAAAGTACAAAGATAACATTAATGGCACAGGAGGACGTTTTTTCTAGAAACATTCTGGAACATTCGGTCTCTTCACGTCCTATAGTGTTAAATATATTTATATAAATGTGTATCTTCTGTTAAAAGTTCAGTAGGTCTGAATGTAACGACTGGATGTCCTCTTTGTGTGTGTGTATATTTAAACTATGTATGTTTATGTGGCTTTCTGATGGGAGGGCGGAGTTTTATGCTTTCAAAGGTAGCTTGCTATTGCTAATCTCTCCTGAATGCTGATCTGTTTAATTTCCAGATGTTTGTTATTTTGTTATTTTTAAATGATTCTCATTGCAAGTGATGTACATTTAGCGATTATATTATGTATTAAAAGAGTGATGCGTTGCATAAATCATGTGCTTGTAATGTACTGTACGTTATACAGAGTCGCTCTGTTTCTGAGTCTGACAGACCCTCACTTTCCTTTTCAAAGTCATTTGTATTTATAGGACTAAACACAAGGATCATCCCTTAGCAGGTGTGTAGGGAAAAAACCTGCCTCATCACTCACAAATGGAAGCGGGGGGCAGGACCCCTCGGAGCAGAATGCCCTCCATCAGTCACTGAGAGGAGGTGAAAATATTCCAGCAACACGGCTCTTAAACTCTCCACTGAAGACTTCACAGCCTCTGGCCATGTTTTCATTTTAAACCCCACTTAAGCGGTTGCTGGCTATTTGCAAAACCATCACGGCCGCGCTCCCTTAACTAAACACACAATTCCAAAACCATTTACATGATGCGAAATAAGACGCCCTCCATACGCATGTGTGGGTTTAATGGCACACAATGGTTCCGCCGATGGCCTCCTTTATTTTGTGCAGTAGGTTCTGATAGTAATTAAATGCTGTAATAAACTTAAACGCTCTTGTTTCTAATCTCCCAGAATCCTCTGCAGCTTTACAGCCGTCCTCGTTTCAGCTGCCGAGCGCTTTTCAGTACACGGGAGGTTATACCAGCATATATCAAATAAATAGTTTTTATAAATCAAGTTGTTTTATTGCTTGTTATAGGAACATTGCTTGAACATCTTTAATTGATGCGTGTTGTTTTGAGCCTTCCTTAAACATTTAATACTTTTTTCACATTTTTGTTACTAATGGAAACATAATAGAAACATTCTAAGACTATAATTGTTAGCTGGACAGATGTAAACTGATGGGAAAATGCAAAACATTCTCCACTAGTTTGAGTATTAGCGTAACCTCGTTGACTTTAAACGCTTGCAGCTCAGGAGGTCAACGAGAGAATCTGCCTTCCACTTTTCCTCCAGCCTCCACATCTCCCATCAGTCCGTATCATTTAAAAGATCAGAAACAGTGAAGCCTGTATTGATTTTCTCACTGATTGTCGAGTTCACGGTTAGGAGTTTGTGGTGCTTGTTATTCGCTGGCCTGTTTGTCAGCTGCGTAACCCTGCTGATATCGTGAGCTGATATTGGAGGGCGAGCGATGAAATTACGCTGCCAGAGACAAAGGTCAAGGAAATTACTGCTGCAAGAAAACGTAAAATCCTGCCAAAAAGGCTGAGATGAGGCGCGATGAATCTGTCAGCGACATGAACTGAGGATTTGGCAGTAATTTTCCAGCCGTTGTTCTGTGTCCTCACTGATCGTTCCACTCGTTTATTTTACTCCAGTCAGTCACTCCAGAGAGGTGAAACATTATCCTCATTATCCCTTTATTAGCAGAAAAATACATTCATGTCTATATTCCAATATATATGTCTGTGGTCCATTTTTGACATGGTATCATGTAAATATTATTTTAGGTTTGGTCCTGTAGTATCATGTTTTTGGACATATTTTGGGTGGAAAAGTTGTGACTGGTTCTGTTTAAAACTTTCAGGAGTGCCTTCAGGCCAGATTGAATCTTGCGTTTCAACGTAATGAGAATGAAAAAGGTGCGTCTCACTGATTTGCACGGCTTCACTTGTGCAGATGCCTAAATTAAATCAGTTAACACACCAAACTCTCCTAAAAACTTCAATCCCCATCAGAGATCCATCCAGAGTGAAATTAATACTGTCTTGATTTACCTTCCAATTATTTTTCTCTCTCTCTCTCTCTCTCTCTCTCACACACACACACACACACGATTTTGTGTGTTTATGAGGTCTCTATGAATCCTCCATGCTTGAAGTTTAGTTGCATGGCTGGCTGTGTGCATCTACTCCTTTGACATCAGGTAATCTTGTTTTGCGGCACACGCGAGGTGTTGTGACATTTATTGCGCAGACATGCTATTTCAGATGTGCAGCTGAGCATGAGCTCTCTCTCTCTCTCTTTCTCTCTCTCTCTCTCTGCCTTTCGGTCAGCCATCGATCTCCATTTGGCTGCTGTGGTTTAGTAATTACACAGCGAGCGCAGGGGCACTAAATGAGTTGATTGCGCTTTGATGCCTCCTGGGTTCCTCCTGCTAATGCGTTTTTTCATGCGGCCTGATGTTTAACTGCTTAGGAACCGAGTCAAACAAAGAAATCATGTCATAATTGCATTACTGCATGCGATGCGCTAATTTATCACCCACCTACACGCTCAAATTCTGCTCTCCTGTTGAAGCTCAGCAGCAGAACATCAGGCTGAGGGAATGAAAAGCTTGTTTTTGGCTGATTAAAGAGATTTTTTACCGTCTCATAAGAATTGAAGCATGCGGATGAAAAGGTGCAGATGTCATAGCAACTGAAACAAGACGTCTGATTGGTTGATTGGTTCTACCTTTTTCAGATGCAGAATTTGATCACAGCTAACAGGAAGCAGGACAGGAAGTATCAAAAAAGGCAAAAAAAGTTTGAACATTCCTAAAAGTAATTTAAAAGTAATGCAAACATTAAGGAAACATTCTTATAATTGTTGGCTGGGATGCATTGGTATGTGTTTGCCTCAGTTTGGAGTCTGTGTTTTTCAAATGATTTAGGAAGAATATAAAAATCAGAACAAATTTCACATGCTTTCGTGCTCTGAATATTATTAGACATGAAGGCACATTTGTAAGTCAACTGAAAAAGCTCAAACGCCAGCAAACCTGACTGAAATCCTGCCTCATCTCTTAAGATTATACAGGACAAAAACTCTAATCCACACAAGAATGTTCTGTAGAAACTCTGCTGCTATCTTAATACCACAAGCAGACAGTAATATGAGCGCTTAGCTGAAGAACACTGGTACTAAAAGTTCTGACCTGTCAAACATAAAAGCTTTTGTTCTGCACCGATGGCTTTTTCCCTCAGAACAGACGTGAACAGATGCCTACAGCACGAGCCGCTGCTTCTGTGTGGCTGCCATCTCATCTCATGGACACCAGAGGAGCGGTCCGGTCCGGTCCAGTCCAGTCCAAAGATGATGGGCGTGATGAACAACCACAAAGCACTTTTTGGACATCATCTTGAAATAAAAACGCAGGGAACCGGGTTATTAACTGCAGGTTTCTCTTAAAACTGCAGTCCTCATTTTCTGCTCTCTGTCGCCATCTCTGTTTGAAACATAAAATTGCAGTTATGAAAGATGAAATTTTAAACAGCTGCTGTATGAACACCTACAAACCATCTACAGTACCTGGACATGTGATTCTCATTTCTGTTTACAGACGGACATTTTTCTGTAGACCTGACAGTGTAAATTTTAAATAATGTGACCTTGTGATCAGTGTAAGATAAGAAGTTTGTGTTGAACGCTGATCTGTGATGTAGTTCAGTAACTGCTTCTTCAGAAGATTGCCGTTTTAATGAAGGGCAAACCATTTATTTCTGTTGTATTGCGGGTGAAAATATCCTGCAGTTCAGTTAGACTACGGCTGATCTATTTATAATGACATTTAGATATCCTTCACTGCCCACCAATCGTACATTAGAATCGATATCTGCTGACAGGCTTTTCTCATTTCCTGTAGGAGCTCAAATTAAACGTGGCGATGTTTTATACGTTTGTTACCTGTCAGGTATATAATGGGCAGAAAGGGGTAAATAAATACTGTGT
Source organism: Yasuhikotakia modesta (assembly GCA_036877545.1). Taxonomy (NCBI): domain Eukaryota; kingdom Metazoa; phylum Chordata; class Actinopteri; order Cypriniformes; family Botiidae; genus Yasuhikotakia; species Yasuhikotakia modesta. Next base: position 5,755 of record JBAJNP010007121.1, on the reverse strand, counting down.
GCTTGACAATGATGACTGTGCCTCCATTTACCTCAGTGTGGCGGGTCCATCACAGCAACAACAGTGTTACACTGCTAAATTATTTACCAGCCGTCTCACGCGCCAGTCCGACACTGACAAACAATATACATCTGACAGCTTAACAATATCCAGAGAGAGAGAGAGAGAAAGAGAGAGAGAGCTTTTAACTTCCTTTTTTAGATGAATGTGCACATTTTGCCATTAGAACGGTGTTGCTAGCAATAATTGAGCTACAGGAAAGCTGTAGAATACATGTAGTTTTTTTATGTAACCAACCCTGCTAACATTAAACATTCTCAGTATGTTGGCTAATGTTCTTTCACAGTTATTAAATGTTTTTGCAGTAACTTTTTAACATTATATAACAGAAATGTTTTTAAGTTGTTAGTGGAATGTTTTAAAAACACTCAAGAAAAGGTTTAACAATAAACAACATTTTTATAACCAAACAATAATGTCGGTACACTGACTGAAAGCCACTTACAGCGTTAGTAAATTTATTGTGCCACAAATATGTCCTACTTTCCTGATCCAGTCTGAATAAAGCAGCACTATTCAGCTGAAGACCCGACTTCTGCTCTATCCTAAAAACTTATTTCAGCTTAAAGCATCTCCACCGAGATTTTGTGACCTGAATTTCTGAGTCTCCACTCACCTGTGATCTTTTAATAGCTCCCGTTTAAAGTACGGCATGAAACAGGAGCCACACAAGGGTGTAGGACACCTCATCTGATGTCACTCCCATGGGCTTATGGGAAATTTCCAGCTACCTCCAGCTCTGTGTGTGTGTGTGTGTGTGTGTGTATCAGATCGACAGCAAAGAGGATGTGAATCTACACTCAGAATCTAGGACGCATTCTTCTCAAAGGGCCACCAGCGGTTTTTACTAGACTGTCATTGACTTCAGTGCACTGACATCTGTGCTCTCCAGCGTGATCTCTGATATGTTCTGACACCATCTTACTGCACTTCGCTGTTTGCTATCAGTCAGTCTGGTCTGATCTTGCAGACAGACGTTTCTGTCTGTCTGTTCTCGCTCCTATATTAAGCAAAGGTTTAAAGAATTGTAAAATGTTACAACAAAGATAAACTGATGAAACAGTTGCAGCATGCAGAGATTTAGGATTTCTGCATGTGGAAAATGACTAAAAATAAACAGCCGTTTATTATTCATACGGCGATGGTAATTTATGCAACATATATTAGGGTAATGAGAACAGTGTACTGTGAAACTATTGTAATTGTGTCCCACTTGGTAACTTAAAACACTGTAAAATATCAACACAAAACAGCTTTAGAACTGGTGTATCATTAAAATAATAAAACTAATGTACAGAAACACCAGCAATGCACAGCTAGAGTAACAAAACTGCACTAATGGAAGTGCAATACGTTGTTCTTAATAAATGGAAATAAAAATAATCTTATAAAAAATGTTAATTGTCTTTGCATTTATTCAAACTAAGCATTTATGGCCTCTGAAAAGCTTCATCACAACATGCAGTGAGGAGAATTCAGAAAACTATATTATAAACTTTTGCACTTTGAAAACATCATCTGAACAGAACAAGGTTGGATCTACCGAAGGCATTTGCTGTTGTCATCTTTTTAAATGCCATTCGGAAATATAAAACTCTCTAATGTTCTTCTCAAAATCAGGAGCGTTAAAACACAGTGTTGCTGTTTCCTTCCTGTCATCAAATTTCTGTTTTTTCTGCTATATTAAACATCTGGAGTTTCTCATTTATACTTCAGGGACTTGTTTGCGTTTCTCTTGTATTAATTCACATTCTTGTCACACGTGAGAGTAAATAAATCTCTGAGAGTTTTCTCAGGTTTGCACCTTTTGGCAGGTGATTCATGACTGTCTGCGCAGACACCTGATTTTAATTAAAAACTGTCTCACTCCACGGCCAGCAGAGCTGTTGTTTGTTTCTTTAGAGTAAAAACATGCACAACAACTAAAACATTTTGAAAGCTTATTGACGACTGGAGCATAAATAAGGCTGTCAAGCTGTCTCTGCCACCGTTTCAACATCAAGCTACGCGAGGGTCTACAGAACGCAGACGTTCCTCGTCTGACAGCTTCTCAACCTGAGCTCTCCTGCACAACTCACAAACATCACCTTAAATTGGACAGACGGGATGGATGTAGGCAGTAACTATTACTAACTAGCTCAGAGGTGTAAGATAACATTGTGGACGTGTCGGTACAGAACACACTTGTCTTCTGGTTGTGGACCTGTAGAATGATGGGAAGGTGAAGCAAGAAAAAACGTATTTTTCTTCCTGGTACTGAGAACATATCTAGATGTTTGCCCAGGTAACGTTCTCAGAACATTAACTAGCTTTCTGTAAAAGCTTCTCTAAAAATGTTCTTGCAGTAAAGGTTAGTGGAGCGTTCATTAGAGAACGTTTTAAACGTTTATATTACTTAATGGAAATGTTGGGAAACGTTCTTGCAACCTAAAATTGTTGTGTGGTGGACGAATCATAAGCATTTAATGGTTTGTTACAGTACTAATGGTTCATTCAATTTTAAATCATGCAGAAACATTACAATAACATTCAAACTACCATGTTTCGTTTCACATGTTAACATGCGGTTCATTCTGTTCTGTGTGATTTTAAAGCAGTCAGAAGGTTTAGTGTTGATTTCAATTAATCAGAGCTCCACATAAGTGTCTTTAATAAATAGTCTTTTTCATTTCTTCATAGCGTCTTTGACACTTTTAATTGAGGGATAATTATTGCCACAGTCACTGTCTTTATTATCTTTAAGGCAAGTTATTTTTCCAGTTTTCCATCATGTGTGAATAAAGGGTGGAGCGCAGTGTCATCCAGTTGGCAAATCTGAAGTTGTAAAAATGTCCAGACACTTATTCAGATGAGTGCTTCAATTATTCTGATAGTTTTCAATGTGCACAGAGGTTTAGAGACATTATATATCCACCCACACTGTGCGACACAAGCTGTCTGACTATTAGCCTTGACTGTCTCATTTCACAGTTTTATAAGAACTGAGTTTGCAAAGGATCATTGTACAATTCAGTAATTAATTCTAATGCCCAGCTATGTCTTCATATATTGATCAGTTTGATGTCAATTTATTCAGAATATCAAGTGGTTTTCTTGTGCAAAACATTGACTGTTATTTGACTGTAACATACGTGAAGCTGCATTTTTATGCTTTAAACAGAGGTGGCGACAGGGAGGCAAACGCTCCAGATTGCAGCTTTAAATAACAAAAAGTTCAAAGACATTGAATAGCAATAAACAGCCCATCTAGACCAGCATGCATTGCTTTGTTTTCTCACCTGATCTCTAATGTTAAAACAGTGACTCATAGTCAGTTTTTCTCTCGCACTCGGCGACCACTGAGAATTTTCCATTAATTTAATTAAATACACAACGGTGGGGAATGAAAATGGAATCTGCATGGTCTGTGGTCACAGCTTGATAAGATTAATGGCTTCTAGGACATAAAAAATAATCTAATAATAATCGTACATTCTTGGGAAAAGATGTTCATTTGCCTGTAGCTTAAATGAAATAATGTAATCTGTGACTTCAACAGTTCCAGTCAGAATCTGGCTGGCAGTGAGTCTGATGATAACAGTTACGGCTCTCAGGAGCAGCTGTTAGCCAGTGAATTGATCTAACAGTGGGACGCTTTTGTTTCGGAGGGATAACAACAGACTGTGGCACACTGGCAGGAATTTGGCAGACGACGTTGCCAAGCGCATGCAGCAGAGCAAACGTTCTTAGAACGTTGGTTAACGTTCTCTCAAAAGTTCTCTCGAGGTTTAAAAAAAGTTCAGGCAGAAACAAAGTTATATCTATATTTTAAAAAATGTTAAGTAGTTAGAACACTTTAAAAATCAATAATATTAATGCAACATGTAAACATGTAATGTATAAAGTTTGTTTCTTAATGGAAACCTTACAAAAATATTCTTACAACATTAAATTGCTAGCTGGGAGACCAATGGTCAGGCACTGATGTTAAATGAGTGACCTAAACTCAATGTAAAGGTTGTTTTATGTTTGATTATATGGATCTGTTGGCCAAAACAGTTAAACACAATATGTTTTGCTAAAAGGGAGCATGCGTTCCTCTGGGCAGATGACGCGTTCCTCCAGTGGAGCTCAGAAGATCTGCATGCGTGTAGATTTCTTTAAAGCAGTGTGAGAGCATCATTAATGGCGGAGGCAGCTGTCTCTGGTCTCTGAGCGATCCGGCAGCGTTAGCCGGTAATGAGGCTGTAGATGATGCTGTGTGTTAAGGTGTCCATTAAAAGTCTTTGAAATTTCCTGCAGAGAGTTCACCGGCAGAATTAATCGGATGAACTTCATTCAACCTTCTGCTCTGCACAACACAGACAGAAACTCATTCACTTCTTATGACTAATTCTGTTAATGAATGAATTAATGAGCTAATGTTTTTACCCACGGGCTAGCGGACTTATTCACAAATAATGCCATTGTTTGGAGCGATTATACGGTGTCATTTTATTCTGTATAGTTTATATGTGGTCGTGGTAATCTTGTGATTTGGAGAACTAGATTTTGGAGAACGTTTCCTGTTAGCCACGGGGAAGTAGCTGTCGTGATAATTGGTGGTTCAAGGGCATGTGAAGCAGTCATTTGTGTTATTTTATTGCATAGCATCGGTCTGACATTGGCCGGTTAGTTTGACCGGTTAGGCCTCTTTAACTCGACCTGACACAGCAGAACTTGTGCGCGACACAAAGTCACCCAACCAAATAATAAAGTGTTATTGAGGGTGAAATGGGATTTTTAATTAGCTGGAGCCAGAGAAGCCGTGTGGAAGTTTAACAGAGGCTGTGAACTTTTACAATGACACGTCTTCTGATATGAACACTTGTGTCCTTCAGTCATTACAGTGTCCAATCTCCTCATATTCCTGTTATGAAGACGTCCCTCTGCATACATTATCAGAAACTTAACTAATGAATCATTTAACTCACGCTTTTATTCAAACGGCCGTGTCTCTTGAGAATCACAAGGTTAGGTCTGTTACTCAAGGGCGCAGTGGTGGATTTAATGGTAACTCTTTACAGTTCGAACCCTCAGCCTTCCAGTAACCAGTTCAACTTTAACCATAGAGTTACTTCCATCCCTTATCAAACACATCCGCATGTATTCCTGAACATCATAACTTATTCAGTTCACATGAACACAATAGAAATATGATCAATGATAAGATACAACATCAATATTTCTTAATGCTAATTTGATGTCTTATTATCATATTTTTATTGAAAATTGCAGTGTTCATATATATAAATATGATGTTAAAAATGCATTAGTGTGTTGAATCTAACATTATCTAATGTTTAATGCTGTAAACATTTGTTAACTATTGGGTTTACTTATATAAACACAACATCACTGTAAAGTGTGGCTAGTATTCCTGTAACACATTTTATTGTTAAACAAACAGCGGCTGTAACTCCAGCTGTGTTTTAAGTGTGACAGAGACGAGGTCCATAACCTACACATGCCGTGTTGTTGACCTGCAGAGATGATCTCAGAGCTCATTGATTTTCTTCTCTTTAGCTGTGAAATGAAGCTGAACGGCCCCATAATAAAAGTCACTGTGAGATGGTGTGAGACAGATTGGAGCAAAGACCCCCATCACCTGCAATTAAACCCACCGACATCAACAACTGCAGTTTATGACTACAGGTCATGCTGTCCTCGAATTAAC
>JBAJNP010007120.1:0-19149 GCA_036877545.1 Yasuhikotakia modesta | reverse complement strand
ATGGATCTCCATGGTGAAGGATTTGCAACTATACAATACATTGTTGCCCTCTGATAAGTTTTCCTACCCTTTTTTAATGATCGACATTGTCATGGTGTTTTATAGGTGAGAAAGTTTAGTTACGCAGAGGGCTGCTGAATTGAACTAGATGGTGTTCGCTTATAATGTTTTTAACCATTCAAATTAAATATATAAAAGATAAAAATTGTCCGCTTATTACACAGATATTGTCCAATACTATGTTTTGGCAAGATCGTATTTTCATCAGCATGGATTTTTACGGTATTAAAAGAAGTGAATAAAGCCGACGCCCTTGCAAACATCCGCGTACTAAGTGAAAGAGAAACAAGTTTATCAGCACAATATATTTTTCTGTTTCATTCGCTGAACTCGTACTTGGAGTCAGAAACTTCTTTAACAAACTCAGGATGGCCTTTCAGGTCCGCGTTAGGATCAATAAAAATACAATTAAAGTGCTATCCGTGGCAACATCAAGTGACGAATTTCACACGTTAACTATTGGACACCTAAAGGAAAAAGCACTTCATTTGTTTCCTGGAGTAAACGGTACATTTTTACATTCAGAGTAAACCATCTTTAAATATTTTTACTATTGACATTGTTTTATTTTATCCAGTTAATCCTTTTTCTTCTCAGGTTCAGAAGACCTGAGGGTAATCTTTGGTCAAAGTGAGCTTGAAGACCATCAAACGTTTGAATCTTGCTTCATCGAACACCTGTCTCTGCTTGTGGTTGTACTCAGAATGCCTGGTGGTATGGAGGTATGAGCCAAATGTACATAATTTAGGAATTATGTTTTATAAAAACTATAGACATTGTCACTTTTGCGACACCATTGGGCTTTGATTAAACCAATTGTCTAATATAATGTAATATAATATAGTTTACAGTATTCTGTCTTACACTGATTTCTGTTGTTGTTATCTGTTTATACCTCTGTTAGAGTACTCTGAAGATGTCCTGTAGTCCTGTGAAGACATATCCTATGTTTTGCATCCTGAATCAATGTCCTGCCTTTATCGTCTAAATGTGCTGACTATTAATATCAAAAATGTCCATCTCCCTTAAATGTATTTTGTTGTTTAAGAAATGTTGTTTAAATGTTTAAAACTTTAGGTATTGTAAATTGTAACATTTTTAATTATATGTATGTTTGTATGTATATGAATTAAATTGTAAGTGTATGATATTTAAGAGAAATCAGTTACTATGACTGCCATACTTATCAGTTTGAGTCTAGATTTCTAAAAATCCTTTCTTTGTATTGGTCTTAAGTTATATTCTAATTTTAGAGATACTGAATTTGGGGTTTTCATTAGTTGTCAGTTTTAATCAACATGAAAAGAAATAAAAGAAATAAAAAAGAAATATTGAAATATATCAGTCTGTGTGGAATGAATGTATAAAATATACAAGTTTCACTTTTTGAATGTAATTAGTGAAATAAATCAACTTTTGATGATATTGTAATTATTCCACCAGCACCTGTATATCCTTGGGAATTTGATCCATGGTAATTTGTTTGGACTAAAAAAAGGATCATACACTTTCACTTTCATCTTTCACAAAATGGAAAACACCAAGATTAGAACAACGTGAATGACTGCAGAGTTGAATGTGGACAACACGGAGGTTTAAAGGTTTTTTAGTATGTCTGAGGAAAAGCCTCTAAAGGAATTCACCCCATTTGACAAAAACATCAAACTGGTGTCAAAATCAAACGATATTGGTAAGTCAGCAACACATTTACATTTATCTGTTTAGCATTTTAGCTAAAAGAGCTGTAGACAAGATAGGGCATGTGATACCTTTTCACATCCTTGTGGCGGTCATGCAAACCAACAATAAATGCTGTAATGTTGAAAGACTGTTGACAAATTCTAAAGACTGTATATAATTAACCCTTTAAAGGAATATTTTAAGCCATAATTCTCATAAACAGTGAGGAAACAGTCTGGGTAGCATGGCATTTCACACACTTTCACTTTCATATTTCACACAATGGAAAAGTCCTAGATATATGACAACTTGAATGACTGCAGAGTTTAATGTTGAGATTTAAGCTCTTTAGTATGTTGAAGATGAGTCTTGAAGATGAGAAATTTACCTCATTTGATAGAAGCATCAAACTGTAGGTATTTATTTGTAAGTCTGCAGTACATTTACATTTATTTGTTTGCATCCTGTTTTCCAAAAGAGGTGTAGACAAAATAGAGCATTCAATGCCTTCTCAAGTCTTCATGGTAGTCATGCAAAACAACATTAAAAGGTCTAATGTGTGAAGGACTGTAGACTAATTATAAAGACTGTATATATTGAACCCTTTAAAGGGACGTTTTACTCATAAACAGTAGGCAAACAGCCTGGGTAATGTGACATTTCACATGCTTTTACTTTCACCAGCCTGCATTGGTGGTGTAGTGGTAAGCACAGCTGCCTTCCAAGCAGTTGACCTGAGTTTGATTTGGTTAGTGAGTCAGGCTTGTAATCAGTAGGTTGCTGGTTCAATTCCAGCACCAACAGGTAGCAACTGAAGTGTCCTCAAGCAAGGCTTGCCCAAGTCTGAACATGTGCAGAACCAAGCCTATTTATAGGCAAGGTCAGCCTATTTATAGGCAAACCTTTAAAACATGCCTGCAAAATACGCAAGGGCTTTGGCCAAACAGGTGTTGATTTGCTTGCCTCAGAGGAGGTGACACACTGTTTCCTCTTGTTCAGTCTCACTTATCCAGCTCCCTTAAGAAATTTCTTCAGAAACTTCTTCAGTGTTGCTGCAAATACCTATAAAGTTACCTGTATGACAAAGTGCTAAATTTACAAGTTTTTTAAGTTTTTTGATCTTTCAGATGAATTTGATGATGACCCAAATGTTTTAAGAGCTGAATTATCCTGCGGTCACGTCACAGATCCAGAGACACTAACTAATTGTTGCAAAGCACAACTAGACAATGTGAGTCAATGTGAATTTCTTTTGTGTTTTCTACATGAAACCTTTTATAATGCCATAGTAATTCTATAAAAACTAACCAAGAGCTCTTTTATCTAATTTCAGGGACAGACTGAATTCAGGTGTCCTCTGTGTGAGAAAGAATGGCCATATAATGAAGTGCGACAACTGGCAAAACTTACAATTGATGAACAATCCAGTTTTGAAGAAATGCTTGGGACAAACACTGTAAAGAAGTTATTAGACTTAAGGGATGTATGTACATTTCTGCTTTTTCCTTATATAGTATGTAATTATAGCATTAAAGTTACATACTATAATTACTAGCATTTTGAGTTTTTATATACTCCCGTAACTCTCCACACCCCAACATACACGTCCTGCACTAACACATTACAACATACTGCTATATCAGGGAAATAAATAATAAAATATGTAAGTAATTACTGTTAATTTACGGCCCTGTCTACGGTAAAGTCAGAATCCAGAGACAGAAAAATACATTATTATTAATTATTTATTATTAATATTAATAGAGGACTGTTAGTGTCTGTGACTGTGAATATATTAAAGTGGATGGAGATGTGCTGTGTTGTGAAAGTACAACGCAGTTTATATAAAGGAATTAACATTACAGATGTATCAGATACAACAATCAGATTTCTGACTATTCATCTTTGTCTTTTCTCTCTCTGTTTTACAGTGTCCCGCTTGTGGCACTTTAATAGAACGGTCTGACAGTTCCAATCTCTGTGTGCTGTGCTCAGTTTGCACAGCCAATAACAGAAAACCCTTTGAATTCTGCTGGAACTGTATGAGAGAGTGGAAAGGACCTCAACGTTCTGATCGCTGTGATAATGTGGGATGCACCATTGACGAGAAATTGCTGGGACAGTGTCCATTGATTACTTTACAGTACATTGGTGATGACAATGTGCAGTGTCCAAAACTCCGTAAATGCCCATATTGTGAAACAATGATTGAACATACGGAGGGATGTAATATCATGTCATGCCCTGAATGTAAGAGAGAGTTTTGTTTTATTTGTTTACAGCCTGCACATGACTATGATGATGATCCCTGCACAATGGCCCCAAGACAAATCATTAATGTTTAGCAGTGATGACTTTTAACTACTTTACTTTAAAGAAAAAAAGTAATTTTTTTTGTTTTAATAAAAACAGACATGGATTTATCTATTTGCAAAAAGAATATATAACTCTGCAGATAACCAAGGGATAATCAGGCTTACATTTTATTGTTACATTAGATTATTCTAGGTTTATTCCAATTGACTATATAAACAGTATCATCTACGGCTCTTTGTTAACCAACTACAGCTACAAAGTTGAGTTACATAAGACATAATATATCTTATAATGAACAAAGCAAACTTGCAAAAACACCATGTATCCTGTTTTTGTTTACATGTTTGATCATCCTTTTCTGTTTTATTTTTCTGTATATAAAGCTGCTTTTGAAGCAATACATAATTGTTAAAAGGGATAGATAAATAAAATGTAATTGAAAAAGATGGAATAACATACAGCAGAATATTTAGGAGATCCATCACAAAGTATGTCCATAACTGTATTTATTTTTTAGTTTCTGTTGACATTTGACACATTCAGATGGATTCGGTGAACTATCCAGTCACTCATTTACATATAATCTACTTTATAACCTTGTAATGTTGTAATGCACACACCCATAAAACATTAATTAATGATGATGTTTTAATGATCACTTCACTAATGTTGTAGCTAAGAGGAAGTTATTGGTTTGATTTACAAGAAATGCTTGTCATCGTATTAAACAAAAACTTTACTGTCAAAGCTACAGCGTAGTGGTTTATCTTGTCCTGCAAGGGTTTTTTCTCCATTTTTTTAACATTTGAAAAATCCCCCAAAAAATGAATGGCATTTGTTATTCACAAAATGTCTTGATAAAATGTCTTTTCTCCATGTTAACACCCTGCTTTGTAGTATACAATTTCTGATTATGATTACACCAAACAAACCTTTATACTAAACAAATACTAATGATTATACAAAACAAAAACTAAGCAATTGTGTGACTAATGTGAAAAATGTTTTGTTATATGGTTTTAGGTAGTAACTCTTTGTGTCAAAAGATTTAATCATAAGATTTATCTGTATTGTGACATGATTTTAAAGGGGACCTAGAGTCAAAATGAAAATTTTTCTAGTCTTGACGGAAAATGGCAGTATACCTGCCTAAAAGAACATAGGAAAAGTTCCAGACATTTTGAACAACTGTATATTGTTATACGTTTATGTTCTCGTTGAGTGTTATTCATTATGACAGTGACTGTATGGCTCAGGCCATACAGTATAATTCAATAATGATAAACTATAGTTAGTATAAAGTCTTGATTCATGATGATGTAAAGGATTAATGTCCAAATAGATGTAGTGGCAATAACTTTATTATGACGGGAGAACTTTGTGGCACGTAACGCTGAAAGCATTCAAACAAACATTCCAAATAACTTGAGAAACGTTTAAATCCAGTCTTTGCTGAACAGGTTCTTTCTCTAAATCAGTGTCCTCCTCTGGTTCAGGCTCAAACATATAAGGCTGAATCTGCGTCATAGCTGTCGGTCCAAGTGTTTGGGTCAGTAAATGGTTCCGCATGTGTTCAGAAGCCAGATGACGACGTCACATAATTATTCTTTCGTGTGGCAGTGAAGGCAGCCAATCACCAGGCAGCACTCCGTGTATCATTATAAGGTTGTCAGAGCCCCTCCAGCGGCACAGAATTTGCGCAGAACGCTCAGATTCACCCATTTAATAGCCCCGCCATAAAATCGTTTTTTTAAAGCTTTTTGGGCAGCTTCTCGGGCATTACAGACTTAACCAAAGTATTCTCTCTCTGTCACATCACAGAACAAGAATCTATACTCTGCTCAACCACTCTAGGTCACCTTTAAAAAAAGCCAGTTTATTTATATTTAACACATTTTCAGAAAATATTGTAACACATATGAATTATTAAATACAGATCAATATAGATGTATTTACTTTGTGATTGTTTTGTTTAAACTGCACTTGGGTGAATAGGCAGAAACTTTTGTGTTAGCATAAATGTTAAATCCTAAACATGTAATACTACCATCACAAAACATATTTATCATCAGTTAATAGTTATCAAACATGCAAAAAAAACCAAACAAATTTAGATTAATCTATTCAAATGTTTCTATTTGAATATTGAAACATGAAAGTAAATGTCACCCAAAAAGAGAAAAACTTAAATTAAGTAAAACAAATGTACATTTCCTTTTTTTGTACATGGTTTTTGGTATTTGAATAAAAATACTACAATTTTAAATAATTTATTTAGGCCTACGGTATACTGACAATAAAACAAATAATTGAAAGCAAGCAATTGAAAATGAGTAATAATTTTGAGAAAATTGTGATAATTTCCATTACAGATTTACATTCTTTATCTGACATGATTTGCTGGGGGCTTGCATTTGTTTCAGAGTTATAGTTGTGCACTGTGCTCTGAAAGACTTTACAAGGGCTGTTAAAGATCAACTATTATACTTTTAGTTAAAGATCAACTATTATACTTTTAGTTAAAGATCAACTATTATACTTTTAGAAATATCCAGACATTCATCAAATGAAAAACATTTGTGACCTCTGTTGCTGCTCTGCCAGATTAAAACTTTGCCTCAGGATCTTTGATATTGTCACTGTTTACCTCATGTTTCTCTGGATTCTCACATTTCTACAGAAAGTCTTTCGTCCATCATATTTTGGTTATGTTTTATTGTCTGAGAAGACAGTCTCTGAGGCTGCTGAAAAGAAAAATAAAATGTATTTTTAACTATTTCCATTTCAAAAGACAATTAATTGTGTTGAAACAGAAGTATAATGTTATTTTATTTCCCTAATTTAGATTTTAAACTCACATTTTTTGTAAAACAGTAAGTACGCTTCATCACTGGATAAGGGGTTGTCCAAGTCAAACTGAAAAATAAGAGCATGAATAAAGTCCATACAGTAAAGGGATAAAAAACAAATTCATATCACATATCACAAATACTGTATATATCACAAATCATAACATAGCCATAAAATGCAGAAGAGTGTTGCACAATTTGAACAATTAAAGCAAGTTTGGTGAGTGTTGGTAAAATTAATCCCATCACTTTAGTTAAAATGGGCCACATAGCCTTACATCCCCTTTTTTTGCCTTGTTACGTTACAGAAGGGGCTACTAAGCCCCCTGTCCCACCCATGTCCCAGCACTTGCCCTGACTCTAACAAGTGTGCAAAGTTTCAGATGTTTTGATGATCATGTTAAGGGCCACAAAATGACACCTCAGTGCTCAGACCCTGGGAAATTCCCAGATATCTGGGAAATGACAGCATACCTCCACATCAATATGTGGTTTGGTCTAAGGATGAAAAATAATAGATTCTGTTACCTTTTGGTTTACATTTTGTACAGAGCTGTCATCAAATCGATACCACTGCTGGTCCTCAAATGATTTGATGTCAGCATAGTAGTGTCCACTACTAAGGGAACCAAAATGGTTGGCTAAAGCATACAAATCATACTTGTGATTTGTATCTGTCTTTTCCTGAAAACACCAATAATAATATTAAATTCAATATGAATTTAGTAATATTAAATTTTATTTCACACATTTCTAAAACAAATGTCAAAACATTTTGGGTGAAACATTCTTTTAATTGGCTTTGCATATACAGACTGTTTATCTTATTTATTTGTATTTATTTGTATATCTACAGTATAAAACAAAATGGTCTTACTTTAACTAATAATTGGGCAGGAATTTGCACTGAAGAGTTATTCTTTACGCAGCAATAGGTGTCATAATCCAGTTCAAACCTTTCCAGTTGCAGAACCAGAACTGAAGGGACTTTCAGCAAACTACAGCTCTAGACGTATAAACAGTACACAAGATCTGATCAGTTCTGATCTGACAAACAACAAACAAAATGCCTCCTTTTCTAAAAAATAAAATATTATCACAACCATGATAAATTCTGTAAATCTAAAAAACAGTATTGCTGGTATTTTATTGCAAAATTTGCTAATTTACTTCTACAAATATGTTTTACAAGAATTTATACATTGACCTATTTAAAACAACTTATTCTATTTATTTTTTAGAAAGTACGACTTACTATTTCTGTTTCCATCATCATCTGACAGTCATTACAGTAGATTTGTTCGTCTTCTTCACACATGTTGATTGGTTCAAAATATGAATTAAAACAGCTTTGCTGAAATACACATTTTATGAGGTTTATGAAACATTGTTTTCAATGTTAAAGGGATAGTTCAGGAAATTTATATGTAGATAGGTTTTAAATTTATACTGTATATTTACAATTATTATACATTACACACCCTCAAGGAATCCTAGATATATATGACTTTCCTTCTACAAAATTTGAGTTATATTAAATAATATGGTTTTAATTGTAAATAAGCAGTAAATATTGTCCAAGATTTTGAAATTCCTAAAATACCATATTTAATATACTTGTAATACTGATACTTGAGGTGATACTTGAGAATGATCTAAAATAAGATCTATCTAAAATAAAATCTTTCTCACAATCTTATGAAAGCATATTCATTTTCCTGTTTAAATGTGAACGTTAGCAGGGTCAGTACCTGTGCTTACCAGATATATCTGAGCTTTTGACTCCAAGGAAATGGATATAATGAAAAAGGATTTAACTTGTTTCAGAGGGTGATGATGTTTTGGTGGGTTTTTGCAGATAGTTGTGTCCTCCTGAATTCCCTGGAACATCTATAAGTTGACACACAATGTGCAGTAAATTTCAGGAGAGCTTGTTTTTTGAAGAGTTATTCCATTCAAAAATGAAATTGAGCCCATACGTTATTTCCCTCAAGGCATCCCAGGTGACTTTCTTGTACCAGGCAAAAAAATATTTAGCAATAACACCATAAATTATATGAAATAAAATCCTGGTTCTTTTACATGCTTTAACAAGGCAGTGAATAATGCCAGAGATTTGCTCCAAAAGAGCTTTCATCCATCATTACATCAATCCATATTCTTCCATGAAGATGATACATCAAAATGGCATGTTTGAATGTAAACATATCTATATGAATGAGTACAACCAACATGGCCACTGTAATGCCTGGCCAGCAGAGGGGGGCTTTTTCCCTTTATCCCTGGCATTTGCTCCCTCTGCTTCTTCTGTAGCAACCTTCTGTTTGCTAGCTATAAAACCCTAGCCTAGCAAACAGGAAGCCTACCTGCAGTTACTCAAAGCCTACCTGTAGCTCAACTGGTAGAGCATTGTGTTAGCAGCGCAAAGGTTGCAGGTTTAATCCCAGGGTATGCAAGTACTAATAATTAAAAAAAATTATATATTACTTCACTGTAAGTCAATGAAATCAATATAAGTTGCTTCTAAGCGTGTGCCAGATGAATAAATGTAAATCTAGACATTCAAGATGTTTACATTCAAACATGCCATATAGTTCACTAAATACATTATCTTCTTTCACAAACGTATCATTTATATTATAGAACGTATCATTTATATCTATATTATAGAAGACCTTTATTGAAAAGCTAGAGTCTTGTGGAATACTTTAATGACAGATGGAAGCATACATGGATCAAATTTTGGAGCTTTAAAATCTCAGAGACCTTCACTGCCATTATATAATGCTGATATAACTCAGATTCTGTTCGAATGAGAACAAAGTCATACACATCTAGGATGACTTGAGGCTATTGGCTAATTTTTGTATTTACATGACTTTCATATCTGCATGTTCAAACGCATTAGAGAAAGAGTAAAGAGATTAAATGGAACATTAGCTCATTAATATCAAACATATGTTATATACAGTATTTCTCCAGACACAGTAAAAAGCATGTGCAACACTTCTCATGAAAAACGTTTAAGGTATTATAGGTACTAAACACACCTCAGACACCTCAGGCTCAACCAGATTAAGTATCTTCTGAAGACAATTTGCAGCATCTTCCTGCTTGTGAACTGAGGAAAGTCGTGTGAAGCAGAAGTCAAATGTGTGACAAAAAATATAGAACAGAAAAACCCAATTTAATTGAAAAGATTCCTTAGATCATATCTGGCTGCAAATCAAACCCTAAACCTGTATCCTGTAACTCAACTGATAGAGTGCTGTGTTAGCAGTCCAAAGGTTGTGGGTTCAATCCCAGGGAATACAAGTACTGATAAAAATGTATGAATTCACTGAAAGTCACTTTGGATAAAAGCATCTGCCATTGAATAAATGTACACCTACCATTTATTTTAAGATCAGCTGTGATTCCTTCAGTGGTGGCAGTAGTTCTCTGTCCCAGCTTTAAATGCTCAAACAACTGTGCAATGTGATAACTAATGGTAGAATTATTCTTTGGGTACCTGTAATGCACACTGGTTATATTTTCTGTCAGCTGAAATTACCACAAGAACAATCATAAAGTCCCACCTTTCCACCATCTTTCTGAAATCTTCTGTCATGAAGAGTATTTGCAGGACTGTGTTCAAGTAGCATGTGGCTCCCTGATTTTCTAATCCAGTGTATGCTTAAAAATCCACAAAGTATCACAGTCCATAAATATCACAGTGTAACAGTGCAATTTGACAATTAAATAAGAATAAAAAACAGTAGGTTAACATTACTTTTAGGTGGAGAAGTTTCACTAACAGTTACAGCATTACAGTCTTCAGTAACCCAAACGTCTTGTTTACACCTGGGTCCATATTCAGGACTTCCTGTAAAGAATGCTTGAAATGACACACAACAAAAAATACAATTAGGCAAATATGCTGCACAAAGTATGTTTAAAAAGTAGTTAAGCTTTTTAACTAGTTAAAAAGTCACTAGTTAAAAAGAGTCTTATGTATGAGCTTTATATAAATATGCATAAACATGACCTTCAACTGTAAAGGACACCAATTATACCTTTGCCATTACAGTTTTCTTTTATCTTCATAAAATATATAAGAAGCCAGACTGATAGTCGTCCAAACATTGTCGCTGACAGACATCCAGACATTATTGGGCATACAGACCACTTCATTGGTGGATTTGGTGGGCGCACAGGCATCACTGATGGGTATCCAGGCATAATGACTGATAGATGTCCAGATGTCAGCATTGATAAGCATATAGACACCAGCGATGGACCTCCAGACATTATTGCTGAAGATCTTTTCCACAACATCATTTTATTTGTGTGTTTACACACTTCTTGTTGGGCCACTATACCATGAATCCAATTGTGTAATGTCTTCCAGAAAATCCATACAATAATTTTGCATGGTGGGATCATTTTGAAACCGCAGCTAACTTGGTTGCTAGCTACAACCACTCAAAATTACTGTCCTCTGCAAACTTCTAAAGGCAGAGACGTTTCAAACATATCAAACGTTTCACCAGTGACCCTGAGCAGGAGAATGCACATGGACAAAACAGTGCCTCAGAAACCACATAAGTAATAATTCACCCTACACTGTACTTATGCTTCATATGGAAATTTTCAACAGTAAATGAGAACTGCTGTGATGTATACCAGCAGTCAATTAAAACGACAATAGTGAAACTGATGTACAAAAAACCGCAACAAGACAATATATGACACCAGCTATTTAAACGATTAAATTATATGATAACTATGACCATAACTTACTATATTGATTAAGATTGACATTAGATGTAGAAAAAGCCTCTAGATAACAGACACAAACGTAATACATGCGAGAGAACAGATTTTACGTAATACAGTACGATCACAGCTTGTTAATAATATAGCGTAATACGATTTCTAAGCACCAACACGACAATGATAATCCAATTGCTACAGCACAACGTCGTACCAAATGTCCGAAGATCTTAAACTCTACGCCGGACGACCATAACTATAATTTACGCTTTTATATATACAAGGTTAGAAATGTGCAACAAGCACCACAGACCCCTACAATAAGACCGATCTCCACGGTGGTCATGCAGTAATATATAGCGACTTCCTTGACACAACATCCGAACCGAAAGTGTAAGTACACAGGCTTTGGGTGGGACGTCAGATTGAGCAAAACTGCGGAGCTTGTTGGAAAACACCCGCAAGCAGAGAAACAATTGTACCAATTCAACGTAGTTTAAAACGAGGAAATAAAAGTAGCAAAACATCAAATTCTTTCATTAACAATTAGACGTGTCTGTATCCAATGTTATTGGCTATGATTATAGACAGACAGACAGACAGACAGACAGACAGATAGATAGGCTCATCCTCATTCTACCAATAGTAAGCATGTGTTTGGCTTTGTGTTTTTGGCATATTCAAGGAATTAACAGTTTTATAAATGTTTCTATATGGGGTAACCTAACGGCTGTTAAAATCGAGCAAGTGGATTACTTGCAAAATGTACACAAGAAGAAAATATAAAATGTTTAACTTGTAATATCGTAATACTTTAATATTTGTTTGTCTTGTACCTGCACACTTTACTTTTTAAACACAATACAATACAACACATGTAAAATGTAAACAAAAACCTCTTACCTTCACAATGAAGCATAAATTTAAAAAGGCAGAACAAGGCTAATTGACACACAGCTATATCTCATAGACTATGAAATGTTTTCTTTTTCTATTATTTTGTTTTTCTTTCTGTTTATTGTTACCTCTTAGGTAAACAGACCAACAAAATTATTAATTAATTCTTATTTTGTAATTTTAAAAACCTGTAAGATTTTGTGTTATGTTCTGTGTAGCACCTTGATCCCAGGGGAACAGTGTTTCATTGCACTGTGTACTGTAGTGAAAGTGACGTGTTTGTCAGTTACGGTTGCCCATAACCGAAATGTGACCTCTGCATTAAACCCATCCATCATGAGGAGTGAACACACACACCCGGAGCAGTGGTACAGCAACTGTACTGTGTATAGTTGTAATGGCAATAAAACCACTTGAACCTTGACTACTGTAAAAACTTTCACATCCTATGAATGATCACTAATGGCCACAAATTAGGCCACTGCTAATTAGCATAGACTATTGACACTAAAAAGGTTTAGGGAAATCTGGTATTAAATTCAAGCTATACTGATTCACCTAACATGAAATAAGTTTCCTAGGGAGCACATGTACTGATAAAAATGTATAACTTTGGATAAAAGCGTCTGCCAAATACATAAATCTAAATGTAAGTTTGAGGCTTAAGGGAACTGTGTTTGTGCCTTAACGTTTAAAAGGTTAAACTGTTACTAAGGACATTAAAGCAACGCATAACGGAACTTAAGGAACACTTAAGCAGTTAAGAAATAGATAGATAGATGGATGGATGGATGGATGGATGGATGGATGGATGGATGGATAGATAGATAGATGATAGATGGATGGATGGATGGATGGATGACCGGAGAAAACTGAGCAATGAACTAAGGTAACTTAGAGCAATTTAACAACCCAGACTCAGGTGAAAACCAATTACGTTAATTGAACAAAACCCAAGGCGGACCTCTTGTTGACAAGACAAGCCATAACACTGACAAGATGTTCAGCATCCTTAATAAACAAACTACAATTAGTCCAAAATGGCTAAAACGCTGGAATTTTGGTTGCAATCGCAAAGTCCACTAAAGCTGGCAAAGCATTTTTGAATTAGGCTCCAAAACTCTGGAATAATCTGGATGTAAATAATAAGAAAATGCAAATGATAGATTTTACGATTTATGTACTGGAAATAAGGGCTCATTTGTGTGCTGCTTATTATTCTAATGAAAATAATAAATGAAAAAGTAAAAGTAAAACAGCTGTTTTTTAAAAATTATTCACAGATCATGGCATAGACCTTCAGTGATTGTTCTTCATAACAATTTAATATGACTGGCAACATTCTCACTCTCAACTTCAGTAGTTCGCAAATAAATGCAGCTGATCATTTCTGTCCTCATTTTGAGATGCAAGTTTATACATTACCAGATTATACATACAAGCATATATAACTATTCTTTTTAGTTCTATGGACTGCCGGAAGAAGAGTAAGAAAAATGGATACACATGAGGGCTGTTTCATTAAACAGGATTAAAAAATGAGCCAGGCTTATTTTTGTTAGCCAGACTTATTTTCGGTGGATTTGTTTTTATAAAGCAAACTTAAATTAATTCAAATTTAGTTACTATGGCAACTTATGCTGGGGAACTAGCATGGTCTAGGGCAGGCTAACTGTCGGGCTAAATCTTAGTTGTTGTTTAACCAAAGTTTGTCTATTAATTTCCAGCTGGGAGAGAGATTGGATATATAAGTGACCTGCATCTTGTGCTCTGCTGATAATGAAGTGTGTTTAATTACTAACAAAAATAAATACATACAGTCAAAAAATAATGTATCTTTGTAGTTGTTGAGCTATTTTATTGATCAATCACAGTCACAGTCACAGTATTTGTGATCCTGAATTCTTCTGTGAATACAATGACTGTGTGTAGCTGTGACTGTGGTTTGTGTGTGTGTGTATTTAGTTTTAATAGTTCATTCAGCTAATAATAATGGTAGCTAATGGTAAACGAATTTGGTTTGCTGTCCTTGAAAGTGCCTCGAACCCGAGGCTCAGCTCGAGCTAATCTCAAGCAAATCTAATTTAAAATGTTAAAAGATGTATACCCATTTATTTAAAGTAACGCTCTGCAGCCATTTGCTAGCTGTAGGTGACATTTCGTGCTATCATTTTAAAAAGTATTTTTATTCTTAAAAAGTATTTTTATAGTATATTCTCATCTTCCAGCAGATGGCAGCAACTTTTAAGGAAACCGTGGAAATTTAAATTATATGAATTTTACATAAAAAGCTGTTTTAAAAAAACTGCGCGGCAAAAGTCATCCGAGTCATGCCTACAACTGGGCCAATATATATCGGCCAATACCTTGTATTGTCACATATATCAAATTCATGAGTTCATAATTTCAGAAATGTGCATAATGATAGACAAGAAAACCCCCACCATACGTATTTGTATATATACAAATACGTCTGTATACATAGGCATTTTACAATGATTTAGTATTCATGATGGGACAGTCGGACAGCTGCACAGCATATCCCAAAGGTTTCTCTGAACCATTCCCACAATTTGAGACCGATAAATCCAGGCACTGTCATCTTGGAATATGCCCTTGCCATCAGGAAGAAATCCTTTGATAGAATACACTGGTCATTCTGCATTCAGGTTAATTGTACGTGTGTAAATGCTGTTACTTTTCATATTTAACATCGCTATGATTCTGCTGTTGTTCAAACGTGAAGGTAATAAAAAAGAAATAAACAAGATGTAAGTGGGAGAGTTTTTACATGCAGAAGAACTGCATGTTTAAACTCTATATAATCTATATGTATATATATTACAATGTGTGTAATACACATTGTAAATATACATATATATATATATCTTTTATATATATATAAAAGATTGCCTGTCAGGTAGACATGGCCTGACACACACACACAATTTTACACAGATTGTAACTTATTTAACAACGTTATTAACAATATTGTACAATATTGCACAGCCATTTATATTTGTATTTGCCTTGCTGCTACATTTGTACCCTCTGTATATACTTTGTACATATTCAAATATTGTTGAATGTTGCACGACTCCACTGCACATGTTTTTAACTTTATAGTGCATTACTTACGATACTTATGGTCGAACAACCAGACTGCGCAGAACTGGCGCAGACATGATCAGGACGACGGCGTTGAAGCGAGCCGACGTTTTTCCAGTAGGAAACGTCCAACGGAAGGAGCAGGCGCAAAGATGTTTGAGAGGATACAAACGGGACTGACCTCAGTGCGGGAGGAAAGGGAATGCACCCATCTTTGCGGATAAAACAAGAGACATCTCCGAAAACTTCTTATCTCGTTGTGTTTGACGCACACATATGGTTTTGCGGTTTGTTATCGAGACCACAGAAAGTAGTTTGGCGGTTGTTGTAGTGTCAGCATGAGCCGAAGCGAACAACAGGAGAGAGCGAGTTGACTGCCCTTAAACACGGCAGACATACCCTGGCCAGCTCGACTGCACGGACTGTAGTTACCCGCTGGCTTTGAGAGTGTAGCTTTAAATTATTTATCTATATTTCACCACGGAGACTCGCCAGGGTGTATGAAACACAGCCGGACGCGACCATGTGGACTTTTCTCCCCTCGAATTGCAGACCTGAAATGGCCTTCTCTTACCTTTTATAGCCAGTAATTCATGGTGGTTTTGAAGGGTTTCTGTGTTGTGTTTCGGAGAATATGTGGCATATGTTTTCGGGATTTTAAATCTGGTCAGCGGCATATCGCCATTCAGCGTCTGGTCTTTTTCTTTAATGCACGAAGATACTGTAATATTACATGCCCTGATATGAAAAGCTCTGTTAGACGTTAGCTTATCTCCCTGCATGTGTTAGGTGGCAAGCCGGCTAGACGTTTCACTATTTAGTTTTGCTGCCTTCTGTTGTTGCATATTATCTCATTGGATATACCCAGTCAGCATTTTAGCAGCATACATTTTTCGCTTTAAAGCAAAATAATTTCATCTGACTGCAGACCTCATGTGGACATCGGATCTTACTCCCGTGTTTGCGTATTTTGTGCACACCATTATCCCTAAATCATCCGCAAACACCCATTAGTTAATTTCATATCAGGTTGCGTTTAAACAGATCACGTTGCAAACATGAATTATCAGCAACACCTGGCGAACTCGGCCGCGATCAGGGCTGAGATCCAGAGGTTCGAGTCCGTGCATCCGAACATCTACTCCATCTACGAACTGCTGGAGCGGGTGGAGGATCCATTGCTGCAGAATCAGATCCGGGAACATGTCATTGCAATTGAAGGTAAGGGCTACGCAAATTTGTCATGGTAACCTGAGTTTACATCCAAATCTATAATACTGTTATAATAAAATATAACATAATAAAAAGGTCTGTCCTTTAAAGAATGTCACTTTTTTCCAGGTGACATGACAGCTGTTCTTTTCTTTCTTTTTACATATTTTGTTTTCCCATACCACGTTACCACAGCTTCATACTAGTAAATACTGTATTTAAGAGGAACTATGGTTGCCATGGGAAATATTTATAAGGAAGAATGTGATTTATTACATAATGGGCAATGACATTGTAGTGGGGGTTATTAGTTTGTTATACATCCTGCTTATCAGAATGCCAAAAGTAAAAAAAAATTACATTTAACATTTACACTCTTACTCATTTTTTGTATACTAAATACAAGTCAAACCATTTCCTTTTGGTGGTTTGTTTTTAAAACCACTTCCTTGTGCCCAAGATGTCCAAGGTTTGAAATACAGTCAGTCACAGGTGTGAGAGAGAGACTTGTGTTAAACTTTAAACAAAACATGCTGGCAAGCATTTCATTTTAGTCAGCCGTACACTCTAAGAGGGATTTGTTGTTTGTGTCATGCAGCACTTTCATTCTTACTATACATGGAGAACTGAAGTCATTGCGGTAGGGTTTGCACGAAGATCCAGGCAAAATGGTTGAAGAGGGGCTGTTACGTTCTGTGACAGTTTAAAATGCTTTGTTTGGTTGCTTTCGTATGAAATTATATAAACAGTTACTAAACTATAGACTTTACAAATAGTATTTACAAAGACTATGCAGTTAACTAACTACTAATTTTCCAGCAGCTTATATAATAGCAAAATTAGAAGACCACTTTGTGTGTTTGAAATGAAGAAGGCAAAGAATATTTTTGCCGGAAGGTGGGTTGTATTTTCTGTGTGTGGTCAGTGGCAGGGCTGGTTGAATGGATTTTTGACCCCTGAAAGTGAAAGTCAAATGTAGGCTTTAGGGAGAGAGAAATGGGTCTGACTTGTTGAGACATGAACAGGGGATCAGTTTTGACTTACCACCAACACGCCCCATCAACCAAACAGACCCCAGCCTGTCTAATTCCTAACAATCCAACCGACAGTTCAAATGCAGCCTGGAAACACACAGTTAATGTGCCTAGAAGTTTATGTGCAGCCTAAGTGTAGCCTACAGTATGTGTTTATGTGTTTAATTATTTAAAAATTGTACAAAGAGCTGGTGTATGCTGTAATTTCATAACTAGCTTTGTCATAGTTGGATTCTTTGTTGTGATTGTGTTATGAGTAAATCTAACATGCTATTTTTAGATAACACTGGATTCAGTGTTTAAGAAGTTCAATTTGAGTGCATTGCATTGTATTTTGTTCCAATCTTCAAAAATCCCCTCCAACCGCCCCCAACCTCATACTTTAACAGATGGTAAATCTGAGCAGAAAACTGATACTTAACACACCCTGTTATCTTAGCGAAGGCGAATCTGTATTGATATTACACCATTGTCAGTCAGTCAGATGTTAGAATATCAAAGCATGTTGCTTTGCTTAAATTCACGGTATGTAATTTTTGCTGCTAAAAGTCGTATTTTCAAAACAATAACAGCCTGGAAGTAAGGAAACTTATTTTCCAATTATTTTATCATTCTAATTGCATTTACTGCAAGGAATGTAAAGTTTAATGGTAAACTATTTCTGATATGCCTTTATATGGTAGATATATTGGTGGGTAGATACTTTGCTAAAAAAAACTACAATTTAAAGTACAATTTAAAGTACAGTATTTGCAAAATGACTGATTTATGTGTAACATACAGTATTTAATTGCACTACCATACGCTTGTTTGCTGGACTTGAACAGTGTTAATTGTTAAGTACAAACCATGTGAAATATATTTTTTCCATGCATTACCATGGTTTCTACGACACTACTCATGGAAACCTGGGATAAAATTATGTAATTGGCTGAATATTATATCATTGACAGGCGACAAGTGAACTGGTATATTGCATTATTTTGTGACTTTGTGAATTTCTCTTTGTAAATTTACAAATGCTTAGAAACATTTGTGATTATTAAGTGTGCAATTGAACAAAATGTATAACATTGTACAACTCGTGCATATTGTGCCTTTAATAATGCATGTGACACTCCCTCAGAGCTCTCTGTCCGTGCAAAGCATGTTTTTGATCTCCGACTTGCATCTAAATGACACCTTGGCCTCAGTGTCTCTTGTGTAAAGGGCATGGCATTTCTAAGGATGAATGGTGT